>CAKNXH010002381.1:233697-243836 GCA_932178445.1 Andricus quercusramuli | reverse complement strand
AGCTTAGGTTTTTTCTTATAAGACTATGTAGATTAGAAAGTGGGATTCAAATTTTCGATTTAAAAAAATAAGCGTTGAGTACGCCGGTACGCGCATGACGCTGGCGCTAGAGCCCCGCGGCGCACCGTGGTGCCTTCATGGTATTGTTTTTACCAAAAGTAATAATATATGCTAGTATATTTGAACGCTCTCTACATTTTACAGGGTTGAGAATGCCATTATTTAATGCCTGCATTACGTTCACTGATGAATTTTGAACAAATTTTGAATTTTGGAAAATCAAGTTATTGAGTAAGAGATGGTCGAAAAAGTGGTTTTATGGATTAAGTAAAATTAAAGCTCGGAAATTTTGTTATGCTGATGTCTGGTCTTCTATCTTCCTTTCTTTCCGCCTTTTGTTTTTTTTTGTGACAGTTGCTTTCACTTTCTTCTAATTTTCTTTTCTTATCTTTTGGGAAGTTGTCGAATTCCGTGGTTGAGGAAAATTTCTTCAATTGAAGTCTCCCATCTTCAGTGAGTATAAATGCATGGTATTGCAAAGTCCCTTTAATTGTGACTGCAGCATCGAATCTGCTTTTCAGATCTTTAGCAGTGGCTTCGTGATCTTCCTTGCTACTAAAAATGATTTCAGTTTCCTTGCAGTATACTTTTTTGCTCACTGAAATAGAGATGAAGCATCTAGAATGCGATCATGGTAAGGGAGCATGTGATGGCATATAGGGGCGAATGTTAAACAAAATGCAGTAAGGTTTATCCTACAATGTTCCCCTGAAGATGGCATTCTAGATGCTTCTTATCTATTTCAGTGGGCAAAGAAGTACTAAAAGGAAACTGAAATCATTTTAAGTAGCAAGGAAGATCACGAAGCCACTGCTAAAGATCTGAAAAGCAGATTCGATGCTGCAGTCACAATCAAAGGGACTTTGCCATACCATACATTTATACCTACTGAATATGGGAGACTTAAATTGAAGAAACTTTCCTGAGCCACGGAATGCGACGACTTCCCAAAAGAGAAGAAACGAAAATTAAAAAAAAAGTAAAAACAACTGTCACTAAAAAAACGAAAGGCGGAAAGAAAGGCAGATAGAAGACCAGACATCAGCATAAAAAAATTTCCGAGCTTTAATTTTACTTAATCCGTAAAACCACTTTTTCGATCACCTCTTATTCAATAACTTGATTTTCCAAAATTCAAAATTCGTTCAAAATTCATCAGTGAACGTAATGCAGGCATTTAAATATTGCCAGTCTCAACCCTGTAAAATGTAGAGAGCGTTCAAATATACTAGCATATATTATTACTTTTGGTAAAAACAATACCATGAAGGCACCACGGTGCGCCGCGGGGCTCTAGCGCCAGCGTCATGCGCGTACCGGCGTACTCAACGCTTATTTTCATAAATCAAAAATTTGAATCCCACTTTCTAATCCACATAGTCTTATAGGAAAAAACCTAAGCTTTCTTTTAAGACAAAAAAAAAATCAAAAAAACCTGTCTTATTTCCAAAAAAAGTAACACGCGAACTATTAGATATCTCAAAGCAATTAAAACAATGTTCATGAAAAATAACTTTTTTTTTATTTTCCATTCATTTTAATCAAAAATCTTATACTACGATCTAAAATAATTCATTAACTATAGGATTTTTTTTAATATTGCATTGAAATTCAGATTTGTTTGCCATAGTTCCGAATTGTTGACGCTGTCGTAGCTACCCAACAGGCGTATTCCTGTGAAGTCCTACAGGCTAACCTGGGCAAAATAAAAAAATGGTGTGATGGCCACTTGCTTCCTATTAATCATGTAAAGTTTAGGGTGGTATCATTCACAAAAAAATGCTACATTCATATACTAATGTTCAATTGAGGGAATAAATATAGTGAGGCTTGATATGATTAAAGACTTTGGGGTACTCTTTGATAGTCATTTAACACTCAAATCACATATTGACATCATTGTTGTTTCGGCTAATAAAACTTTAGGATTTCTTATCCGTACATGCAAATAATTTCAAAAAACAACGCCAATAATATTGCTATTTCCATTGATGATTCGAGCCAAGCTTGAATTTTCATCTGTTATTTGGGCATCTAGCACAGAAAAATGTATTAAATTGATTGGAACACTGTTAAAAATGTTTGCAATTTTAACCTACATTTAATATATATTTGTATATTAAATATAAAAACCTAGGTATACGAAATTGCCATGAAGAGACTATTTTATTAAATTTCATATACCGCATACTGATCATTTATCAGAAAAGTCATATATTTGCACTCTACACAAATTAAAAACAATTTCGGCAGCAATTTTCAATTATAAATAATCAAACATGATATTTTCTCCTAGATAAATATAAATTACACTGGGTTTTAAGAAAAAAGTTCATTAAGGCCATGTGACGAGTGGGTCACGTGACCGGATTCCTACCTTACCGACACTTTTTTTATTTGTAAATTTATGTTCACGCGAATAGCCACATCGAGTTGAAAATTTGGGATAATTAATAATAGAGCCGCATTTCTTAGTGCTTCTTATATATTAACCCAAATTTTCAACTCGATGTGGCTATTCGTGTGAACATAAGTTTACAAATAAAAAAAGTGTCGGTAAGGTAGGAATCCGGTCACGTGACCCACTCGTCACATAGCCTTAAACAAATAATTAAGAAACTTAACGCCCAAGCACCTGCACTCACGCTAAAATTCCAACATTCACAGAGAAATTTAGAAAAAATGCTACTCATACGTTGCACTTTAATTGTAAGTAGGAATTTAGTCGACGAATTTAAGGTTATTACTTTATTTTTTAATATTTGACAAGATCTGAAGGCATCAAAGAACTTATTGTTTTCACGCAATCTGTTTTACCGACTTTAATATACATGCATATTAATTTTACAACATGATGGTATATTAAAATTAATTTACGGTATAAGCAAATGACTGTACTCACATGTATATTAAATTTCGATTAGATTTTTTCAACAGTGAAGTTGTCAAAATAATTTTTTAAGTATCTAGCATGGAGGGAAGATAAAGGATATCCATGTCGTGGTGCAGACTACGTATCTCTTCAAAATCGTTTTTAGGCATGGTCTTGGAAGACAGATAGGTACATTCTCACGCACAGTATGATTGTCCAATGTTGCTACAAATGTTACCTTTCAATGTTCCGAATTATTCAACTCGGTACAGTGTACTATTCTATATTCAAAATAAAATGAGTCACTTGCCATTATTCAGGTTGTATAATCATGTCAATGGAATGTTCAAATTAGACAAAATCGAAAACTTGATATATTTTTCACTTCTATTTCTCAATTTGTAAAAGCAACTCTCATGATTTAAAATTATTTCTAAGTTTTGACTAAAACATTGTTGGTGGCGACGGTTATTTTATGATGTTCGTGTCGCGATTATTTAGTCTTTAAAATTATTTTGTAGCCTTGAACCTGGCTTGATCGACTGTTGGGCTGATGTACTTTTAAAATAAATAAATAAATTACACTTTTCTAATGCACCTTTCGAGCAATGAGTTGCTGTATTAACCTCGCGATGTACTGAGGCATAGTCTATTTTTAAATTTAATTTACCAAGTTCGACGGTGTTGAAAGGAAATGGGGGGGGGGGGGGGCAACAGTAACGAAAGTCGCGTATAGGGGGGTCGCTCCGAGAATCCGATCGATGAGGTGGCCTTCGGGACGATCGGTGGTTAAAAGCCCAGCACGTGGACGAAAGAACCCTCATGTGTTACTTGGTTCCTTGAGGGTGAAATTTGAGAACATTTTGTTTTTTGTATTGCGAGTGTGTCTATAAATATATCTTCCGAAAAATTGCATATTAGAACAACGCATGCATACTGGACAAAACCTGGAATTGGATAAGTTTGTATTTATTTTTAGTTTATCCTTTGAAACAAATTTTTTATTTCCGCATCCCATTTCTGTTGGGTAAAAAGCGGGGTTATATAAGCTTCTAAAGTAGAATAATTACCAACAGAAAGCATTAAACATTTGTCCAAGCCACAAACTTGATTATATTTAGTTGTTGTAAAATATAAATCTGGAAGCGATTGAATAATTCCAAATTATAATTATATAAATGTTATTCATTTAAAATTTATCTAATACAATTGAGAATAGAAGCCATTGAAATACCGATTAAAAAAGAATACTTAAAAAATTTGCATTCTGAATTCAGAAAAATCTTTACTGAATTTAGCTTCATGTCTAAATGTAAGTCCATTTCTGAATTCAAATTTGTAAAAATTATTCTTTTATACTGTGTTGCAATACTTGTAATTCTAATCTTTCAAAATTAATAAAAATTAAAAAATTATTAATTGAAAGCACATAATCAAGGAATTTTATAAATGACTCTTCAAAATTCTACAACTTCCGTTGCCGGTCTAAATAAATATGTTTTTATTATTTAAAATTTTCAAGCTTAAAAATTAAATAATTTATGATTCGAATTTATTTCTACAAATTGAAAGCATCAAAAATTAAACTCTCTATAATTGAAAGCGTTTTAAAAGTAGAATATATGAAACTGCAAATTTGTAAATTGCCAAAATTGAAACGTATAATAATTGTACAATTTTCTTCGACATTCTTTTATGGATTTAAGGAATTGTTTATAAATTTTGACAACGTGATATTAGAAAAATACGGATTATCAAAAAGGTTCTATAAAATCTTGATGCAAAAAAGTAGCAAAAATGATAAAGTTATTTCGAAATATATTTTTAAAAATATATAACAAGTAATAAAGAAAATAGAATAAAAATATATACAATCAATTGCTGAGCAAAATATCAATGGTTTTGATACAACGACCAGGAAACAAAAATAGATATTTAAACTAAGATATTTAATCCTCATACGTATATTTCAGAATCCATGTTTCCTTTCATAAACTCATTTGTGTCGGAATAAATGTTATGATCGGTATCGACCTTGTACCCCAAGGCCTATCGTGAACTTTATTGTTCGATATGAAAATCGTAAGGGAAAATTGGGGACATATTAAAGATTTTCTGAACTGTCTTTTGATACTTTTAATCTTTTGGTACTCATTTGATGCTTGCTCATTATGATTACTTAACAAATATATTTGCTTCTTCATAGATGAAGAATTAATGATTTGTCTTTAAATTATAAATCAATAATGAAAATCTCTCAAATACAAATAGGTCAACTAATTCGTTAATCAAGAAGTCTTCTATTTTTGTATGAACATTGAATTATGTTAATGAATCAATTTTTACTGTAAAAAACATTTTTTAAATATTATAAATGACCACAACTTCTTTACTCTTCAATAAAATGTATTAACATTATAGGTCAATCGATTCGTCTCGGAACCAGGAGTCTTTTTATACTTGGATCAACTTTGAATTGAGTCTATGAAAAAAGTTTGTATCATAAAACTGTTTTAAAAATCATTATACATGACCATATCATTCCATTGATTTTCAATTAAATGTATCAATATTATAAATCAATCGATTCCTCTCGAACCCATTTTTCTAACATTATAAAGTGTCAAATAGTGCAATAATCCACCGAGTATTGTTTTCTCTTTGTAATCTTTCTGAGATGAGTATTTTCCATTTGAATTCACTTTCTTGTATTTGATTGTATTTGTTTATTTGCTACTAAACCTAAATTCAGTGTATTTTTGCATTTTAAAACATTCAATAAGAACCACTCATTTTTTTGCGATTTTCCATAACTGTACTTATACATTTTATGAGAGCCAAGTGACAAAAGTGCCTATAAAACAAACTTCAAATTTACGGAAACGCTTTATAATTTCTATTCGCATATTTACGTTTTGACAAGATCTCTACATTCAATCAACATGTGTTACTTTTTTACTGCAAGTGGTAAAGATCACGATGAAGTTTTTAAATTCCACAATCTCACTGTCTTTTAATCAGAAAATGACATATTTCTTCACTGTAATATTAATGAGGTACAATTTTGAATTCTATTTTAATAAAAGTTGTGTAACAAATAACATTTGAAATTTAAAAACGAAATACGCTGCTAACTTTCAGTTTATTTACAATTACTGTTTATTTAATTTATGATCTTTATGGGGGAGGAATATTTAACTGCTCTTGCAAATACAGACCATGCGAAAAATATTAACTTTCACAGAATATCCATGAATTTTATTCGATTAAAGAAGATTTTAAAGATTTATTTGAATGGGTTTTAATGAATGTCAAAAAGTTGCTAGGAATTGCAGAGTATTTTAAAATATTTGAGAGATTTGCGAAGTAAACTGGGACCGCGAGTTACCGGGGGGTTCGGGCTTAGCCTCAATGGCCTTCAAGGTAAATCGGGGTTTTCCAAACAGTTCTGCTTCTTGCTTGTGGCTTCTTATAGTGCCGAAACGTAAACTGCGCAACTCCGCTGACCATGCAAGCACCTCTCTCTCTCACCTCTTTGGACCACCTCATCACCGAATGCAACAGTATATCATGTTCGGATAAATCGCGGTCCCAGTGTTTTTCAAAATACTTCAAGACATTTCACAGCACTTCCAAAAGGATTGCAAAGTAACCTTAAAACATTCCAAGGGATTTTACAGTTTTTCTAAGGGTTTCCAGCGATTCAAGAATATTTAAAGGGATTTGCAAGATTTTATTGACTTGTTGATTTCAACTGATTTTAGAGGACTTGAAGGGATTTAGAGAGATCTTGACACATTTTTAAAACTTTTCATTGGGTTTCAAAATATTTCACGTGCATTGACTAGATTTAAAGTCATTTCTAAAGATTTAAAAGGGGCTCCACAGGATTTCGAATAATTCCATGTAAATAGCATCCCATTTGCCCCCGTTTCAATTAGGGCAGTGGTCAGAAGTTCACTAGAACAACTGGAATAGTAAGTTCTAGTCAGGACCCTTTAAGGCACAGTTAAGGTTTTCCATTCTTTGTGAATAGAAAAACTATATGCGTCTAGTTAGGCCTGTATCTTGTACTTTAGCAATGCTTTAGTTGGGTCCTCAATAAGATAAAAAGACCGAAAAGTTAAGCTAGAATTTAAGTTAAGTTAGCATTATAAATAATGCAGTGCCATCTTCAGAAGTTTGTATGCACTAAATTATACTTTAATAAACACGCAAATGGCTGCCCGACTTGCACGTGACAGCTAATTAACATTGTATTTTCATCCGAAGCATTCGAGTGTTTAACACTTACAAACACGTGTTTTTAATGAAAAAACACAACCGGAATTTTGATTAAATAAGGTGTTAGTGATAGTTCTGTCACGCTCTATTTAATGTACATATATACTAAATAGGGTGCGTGAATATAACCAACAAATTTTAGCTAATTTTTTTTTCATCTCTCACAATATCGTCATTTTGTTTGAAATAAAGATGAAATTATTTTTTTGTAACGCACGCACGAAATGTTCGCTTTTCGAGGCATGTATTGGGTGCGGGAAGTGACCAATTCCAAAGCCGTGGTAAAAAGCAGTTATAAAAAGACTTTTTCTAGCTGCTGCGCTTGCGCTCTTTGAGCAAGATTACTTTTTCTAGCTGCTGCGCTTGCGCACTTCCAGCCAGATTACTTTTTCTTGCTGTTGCGCTTGCGCATTTCGATTCAGATTTACTTTCCAGGACTGCCGAAATAATAACCTCACTTCATTATGATTTGACGATTGAGAAACTGATTGTGAATAGTGAATAATGATTGGACAAACTCGGAGTGATAAGTTACCATAAATGACTGATAAATTACCATCAATTACCGATAGATTACCGAAAATTTCAGAAATTTCCGGATAACTGAAATTTCCGGAAATTTATCAATTTTCCATAAATTTCCGAAAATTTGGGAAATTGAGCAATTTTCCATAAATTTCCGGAAATTTAGCAAATTTCCATATATTTTCGGAAATTTTCAAATTTTTTCCAAAAAGCTTTGGCTGACTGAAAGTTTCGCTAATTTAGCAATTTTCCATAAATTTCTGGAAATTTTTGGAATCTTTCCAAAAAGCTTCAGAGACAAGAAATTTCCGATAATTTAGCAACTTTTCATAAATTTCCGGAAATTTGGGAAATTTAGCATTTTACGGAAATTTTTGAAATTTTCGGATTTTTTCCAAAAAGCTTTGGATACCTTGAATTTCTGGGAATTTTCGGTAATATACTTATATACCGGAAATTTTTGGTAATTTTACCATAAATTTCCAAAAATTACCATACATTTCCGAAAAGATTATTCTTATTGTTTCTCAAATCGAAAATTTCCTGCATTTGTTACAAAAAATATCGTGTGCAACAGGTGCTGAAAGTAGACAGTTGCAACTCATGTGAAGTTTACAGTACTTGCCATCGGCTCATCTTCGGGTCGTTTCCGGCTTGTCTTCGGCTCGCCTACAACTCCCCTTCGACTCGCCTCTGGCTCGTACAGCAAACTTCACACTCTTCTGGAACTGCCTACTTTCCGCACTTGTAGCACAATATACTATTAATGTGTGAAATATAAGAGAAACAGTTAAATTTGCAAATGTGCAAATGTTCAATATTCAGAGGTTGTGGGATACAAATATATGGGGAAAACAATTTTCAAGCAACAAAATATAAACATTTGAAATTATGTATCTAAAATTTATATCTAATTAAATACTATTTTGTTGTTTACAAATTGTTTTTCACATATATTTATAAAACAGCTAAATGTTGAACGTACATGAAAACAGAGAGGGTATAATCGGGCCGTAGAAGTGTATTCCCATTAGGACATGAAATTTCATAGGATTTCTAGAAATTGAAAAATATTTTTAAAGATTTCAATGGGACTCTAAGGGCCGATTTCACCAACAGCGATTAAAATGGCGATTAACTAATCACGATTATTTTTTAATCAAGGTTTTAACCGACATTAACTTCTAATGCGTTCCACCGTGTCCTATCATCAAGTTTTGATTCTCCATTATTTAATCATATACCCCATTCATAATAACTTCCATTTTCTCTTCATCCGACGATTCTGATTCGTCAACTTTCAAGTCCCGTGAAGTACGTGCGCGAGCTCGGTCGCTGAGGTCATATTGCGTGTGAACAAACAGTAACGTGCTGGCTACATACTTCGAAGAAAAGAAGACGAGTGAAGATTTGTCCAGTTATTTGTGTTTATTTGTAAAAATGAATATGGATGAACATTAGGGTGGTCCAAAAATGCATTGGAAAAATTTTTTTTCGAATTTTTATCGGGACACCCCCCAAATTTGTTCGAATCCGCACAAAAATAAATGCGTTTTTTTTGTTTTGAAAAAAAAATTATATTTAGGGGTGGCGCAAGCCCCATGAAGTTTAACATGTATTTCCCATAAGAAAAAAAGACTTTTTTGTAAATCTTATTCAGAATCCTTAATATTATCTCAATCGAGTTGAAACTCATCATTTCTCTTCACAATTAGCCATAGAATACGAGTAAAATATCACTTTTCAAATATCACCCCCATAAGTCTGTTTTATAGGGTCCCAAAGAAACCCCTTAAGTGAAAAAATGGGTTTTGCGAGTTTTTGGCGCTAATTATGATTTTTTTGCGTTTTTTTTTAATGCGAATTGTTTTTAATACATAAAATATGACTTTATACTGAAAATTAGATATTTTAATGAATTGTTTAAACAATTTATTATTGTTTTTAGCAATTTTCTCATAGAATGCAGTTAGAAAGACGCGGTTTTTTCACAAATTTTTCATTTGTTGTCCAATTTTCAATAAGAGGGAAGTGATATTTCATCAATGTTAACAATAGTGATTGTTTAAACAATTTATTATAATTATAAATAATATTATATTTGAATAATGCTAGAAAGATGCGGATTTTTTTTTAGTTTCTGGCTTTTTGTCCAATTTTCATCTGTAGTGAAGTAATAATAAATTCAAGTTAACAAAATAGTTGTTTAAACAATTTATTATAATTACTAATAATATTATATTTGAATAATGCTGAAAAGATGCATTTTTTTTTTATTTTCTGGTTTTTTGTCCACTTTTCATTCGGAGTGAAGTAATAATGAATTCAAGTTAACAAAATAATTGCTTAAGCAATTTATTATACTTATTAATAATATTATAATTGAATAATGCTAGAA
>CAKNXH010002381.1:218197-231391 GCA_932178445.1 Andricus quercusramuli | reverse complement strand
AAGCCTATTGTGCCACACCCGTGTTTATTCTCAAGGCAGTACTACGAATCCGGCCATCTTTCGCCGAGTGTTTTTGGATCTCGGTGGGTTTACGTTGTTATGAACGTTCTGCGATTATATCTCTAAGGTGCCAGGCATACCTATCTCACAGTTAACGACGTCCTTCTTTGTTGATCAGGCAAAGTGATCTTCACCCACTCTGCCATTCGGCAGCCTCCCTAGCAGGGTAGATGCACAGATTCGAAGCACTGCCCTGGTGTGTTATGTATGTGTATGTGTGTGTGTTCATTACTCGAAATCGGCGAGCGACCATCGAGCGTGGTGCCCCCTGTAGAAGCCCCCAAGCGCAAGGAGAACGCTGACTCATTTTCAAGTCTTCACAGAATCGGCTTCGACGACCAAGGCTATTCCCCTCGACATGGAGCCCCACCTTGGTACGATACCAGCTTTTTCTGAGGGGACCTACAGTTTAAGGTGGGTTCCGAACCACCGAAGCCCCGGTAGAAGTACATAGAAAAATTTCCATTGGTACCCGGCTCAGGGATCGAACCCCAGACCTCCTGCATGGAAGTCTGACGCGCTATCGTCTGAGCCACCGAGGCTTCTTTGAAAGGTTTCAAAGGTTTCAAAAAAATTTCAAGAGTGTTCAAATCCTCATTTAATACTAAGGCATACGTATTTTAAGATGAACGAATATATATTTGTAAAGTTTTTATAGGATTTGTGGCTAGTGAAGCTAGTGAATTCATATTCTGAATATAAGAACTTATAAGTAAAGTGCTTAAATAATTAAAATACCTATTTTTGACAATGTAGCCCTTTTCCCTACAATATAACTTAGTACTAGAGGTATGGAAATACTCTATGAATAGCTACTAATGGGGAAAAGGTGGTCACAAACGATAATTATTCCATACCGTATACACTTTTATTGAGAAAATTGGTAAAAAATAAGAAAAAGGACAATAATCAATAAACTTGACTAGTTCTTTTAAATAAATGCATAAACATGCAATTTTTTAATCAAAGAAGAACAGATAGTTCACGTACTCGCGAAAAACGACATAAACTCAGCATTCGCAGCGCTATATTAAATTGGGAGATAAAGGATGGAGGGTCTCGAGTCTGAAATCAAATTAAAGTGGATCTATAAACGACATTAAAAATAAATCATTACTCGGAATGGCGCCGTGTCATAAAATACAACATGGCTATTTCAGTTTTTCCGTTCCTCGGTCGATGCAAGCGAAATATAATTTTCGCTTGTCACTTCTGTAAATGATCGGGGATAAACAATAATTTGATTATGCACTTTACGAGAAGAAAACGGATGTCTGTTTTATCAATTATTCTTTCTTCTTTTTGACAACCAGTGTTTAATTTTAGATATATGGGGTCATTCAAAAACTACGTAACGCCTTTAGGGGGAGGGGGGGGGGAGTCATCTCGATCATTACGATAATGTTAAAGTTACAAACACTTACTATAGAAGAAGCGTATATCAAATATTAATAATATTTGATTAATATTCGAATAGTAGGATTATTAGGTGATCAAACGAGCCCGCCAAGGGCGGGCGAAGTTCGATCAAAATTATACGAGGGTCTTGCCCGAAAAGATTACAACATGTAGTACCACTACTTCGACCTATTTGATGCCCCGAATTCAGGGTAATGAAGTGATTTAAAACTTTTCGCATGCTCGCAGTGCACATGTGGCGCCGCGCCGCCTGCGCACCCTAACCTGATAATTTTAGAGATCTATTGTTCCGAACATTTCAAGTTAAAAAAATTTTAAAAGAACATATGTTCTTTAAATTATTGGGATAGAAAATTTCATAAAATTTTCTGGGGATGAAGTATAGCCAGGTTGGAAACTTAATCTTTTCGGGCAAGACCCTTCTATAACTTTGATCCAACTTTGCCCGCCCTCGGCGGGCTCGTTTGATCAACTAATTATACTTCATGTTTTGCCCTCAAGATTACAACATGTAGCTTTTTAGATCTCTTGACATTTTTGGATTATCATATCTTAAACCTGTATGTGTTGGAGATTTTTTGTTATAAATGCACAAAATTTACTTTTGTAGTTTGATCCATTATAAGTATGATTTTATTAACAGAACATATAACGAAATTATAGAATCTTATAGAAATATTTTATCGAAACTTAAATTATAAGAACGTAAATATACAATTAGGCTATTAGCCTATTCTGGAGTAAAACGGTTGAGGCGAAAGTATTTTCGTCTGTTATAATTGGACGCTGATAAAATTTCGCAAACACTTGGGAGTTTTTGGACCATCCTACGGTTTTCCGAATTGTGTCCAGGCTAACCCCTAGATCAGCCGCCTTAGACGTCGAGGCACACTGTTAGAAAAATCTGTACTAAATTTAGTATATATGTAATGGAAGCAAGAATGCACAACATGAAATTAAATTCAATATACCACACGAAGAAAAATGAATTATACGAACTGGACAATAGAATTAAAGAATAATACACCGTATAGAAAAGTATATTACCGTGTATAATCTACAATATTTTTCTAATATATGAAGATGTTACCAAATATAATCTCCAGATGTTAAATTCTTATAATCTGGATACATTAAATTGTAACATCACAGATTTTAAAATATCCAGGCGTCTACGTAGTCTCAGATGGTACGTCGCATCCTGGCGCGTGTCGTATGCATCCGCTCGAATTGTAACAAGTAATAATTGAGTTATAAAATGATTGTTAGTGCTAAATCACATCTGATTTAGATTTAGAAAATGGGGGAGTTTATATTCCTTTTCCTTACAGATCACTGCCACTTGCACAAGTACAGAAACATACCCTCCTTTACTTTCGTTTTTGTAGTCTTATGATAGTCTCTTTCCTGCTCATTGCGTCTTCGAACAATTGAAATTTGCTTCCATTTTTACTTCCGGGCTCGTCTACTGAAATTTTGTATAGGTTTATAAATACTTTTGCACAAATTATTGTATATATTTAAGGTTATCTAATGGACTAGCATTATAATATGGATATTAGGTTTTTAAATCTTGGATTATAGATTTTATTATCTCAGATTATAAAGTTTTATAATCCAAGAAATTATCCCATAATATCTATGTCTTAATATCTAGAGATTGTAGCTTTAATAATCTAGATCGCAGTCCCATAATTAATAGTCCAAGATTATATCTGGTAAAATATTTTTTATTACCGGGTATAATCCATTTTTCTTAGTGCAGCGTACGTAAATTTAGTATATTCATACGGAATTTAGTATACCCGTACATGAAATTTATTATACGCGTGTACTAAATTCAGCATAAATATACTAAATTTACTGTACGCTGGTATACTAAATTTAATTTCATATGCATTCTTGCTTCCATTACATACATACTAAATTTAGTACAGATTTTTCTAACAGTGTATAACATATGCTGTTTCCTGAGAATATATTGGCTACTCTACAGTGGATGAGAATCCCTTTCATCCATTTGGATATAGTTTGTAAGGATACACTTTTAAAGGTTTTGCGGGTAGAAATGAAGAGTCTTTTTTCTGCTTGTCGTGATGGTTCAGCCACCTTTAGGTATCTAATGATCGTATGGGCACCACAGTACTCGGGTTTTTCGTTTAGAAATGTAAAGTTACATAGTGACTGATTAGCCCCGGGCCTTGAAATTTTATCAGATCCAGGATTCTGATTTGAATCTATAGGAAATTAGGCTACGAAATTAAATATCATAATATAACTTTAAAATCAAACTTGTGCTTTATTCAAAAAGCAATTTGGAAGGCACGTCTTTCTTGTATCGAATTCTGATCTGAACTAACTAGAGATTACACATTCACAACAGATCTCTTAGCGACAACGACATTAGGCCTGTTTAGTCCTGCTCTCGGCGTTCACACAAACAAGAGCCGTTATTCAGCCACTCATACCGCTCTCAGAATATAATGATTACTTTTTGGACTACACACTCACATATTCTTTGAAATAAACCAACATAATCCTTGAACTAGAGAAAGAAATGTTGTCAATCGAAATTAGGGAGAAAGTTTGAGCCCTATGTGCTGAAGCTAGTGCCAGCAGGATGATTGTTTTTTGCGTGAGTTGTTGGAGATTAAGGGTCTCCAAGGGATGCCATTTTTTAACTTGTTCCAGGACCGCATCGACGTCCCAAGTGGTGTCATGTTTGGGTTTTGAGGGACGAAGTTTGATGCTCCTTTAAAAAACTTTGAGATCACATTATTGTGGGACAGGTCTTCAGAAGCGTTTAGTGATATAGCTGATCGTGCTAAGTTCAGCGTGCCATACATGGCTGACAAAATCGCCACCATTCTTTAAGGCAGGTGTTGTAATGCTTCAAGGTTGAGTTGGATAGTGATGTGATTAGTATTTCAACGGTTTCTGGTGGTAGATTCTTTCTCTCGTAAGCTTTCCTGATAAGTAGGCGGCAACCAGGGTAAGGGTCCGGTGAAGTGGATGATAGCGATCCCTGAAAGGAGAGATGAGGTCTTTATGTGGTCGGAATATAATCGGCTCGGACGAGCACAGTCTTAAAAATAGAGAATACCAAGTTTGTGATGTCCATAAGGGTGCTATGACCACTCTAGTTGCTTTTTCGTTGATTATTTTTGACGAACTCTAGGTAAGATCGCAAAGGGAGGAAAGGCATAAAAATTATCATTCGATGGGATCGTAAATGCATCAATAGCACATGCATCCGGGTCCCTCTCCCAAGCGCAATAAGTCTTACATTTGGTGTTAGACCTTGTGACGAGCAAGTCGATAGCGGGTTCATCGAACGTCTATACAATTTTAGCGAAAGCATATTAAGCCAGTTCCCATTCTGTATCGATGTTTTTTATTCTACACTGGAAATCGGCTTCGATGTTTTTCTCGTGAGGGTATATGAGACGCGTATAGCCACAATCGTTTGGATTCACATCAATTCCAGAACATCATTGCTAGTTCATGAAGTAATGGGAATTGGATTCCTCCCTTTTTATTAATATAGGTTTTAGCTCTAGAATTATCCACTCTAATGAGAATTTCGCATTCTGACAAATCGGCTGCGAAGAATTTAATAGCCAGTAAGGTTGCTCTAAGCTCTAGGGTGTTGATATGAAGCTTTCGTTCATCTTCTCTCCAAAAACCGTGAGTGCCTTCTCCGTCGCAAAAGGCGCCCCATCCGGTGAGAGAGGCGTCTGAGAAGATTTCTTTTTTTTATTCATCTGCTTAACTCGTTGCAACGCTGACACTACTTGAACTTGCCATCAGAGGAGATCTTCGTAGGCATATCACGGTAATGCCATGAAAAAAACAAAACTCCCCTGATTTCTGCAAAGCGCTCCTGTTTTAACTCTTTCTAGGGACTCACAATGGAGCATCCCGTACTCGACTGCGCGACAAGCTGCTATAAGGGATCCAATTATTTCAGCGAAATCTCTAATTTTAAAGGACTCTTTTGTAAGAGTGCTAGATATTAAATTATACAATGAGTTGCGCTTTTTGTCTGTAAGGCTAATTGTTAGATCGGTTGAATTGACTATGAAACCATGATACTGGCAAATAGTATTTGGTATTAAACTACTTTTCTTAAGGTTATAACAAAGGCTAAAGATTTAACAAGGTTTTTTGTCTTTTCGAAATTTTTTCTACATTCTGCAAAATTTTCTCCGAAACATAAAATGTCGTCGAGGTATATCACGGATGAGTGACCTCTTGATCTTATATAATTAACTAACGGCTTCATTAATTTAGTGAAAATTAAGGGGGAGGCAACGGAGGTATTTTCTGTACTCTTGGGACGGCGGGGCCGTGAGGTATGCATCCTTCCTTAAGTCCTCTAACTTAAAGTGATCCGCATGCGTACATTTGTTTAATTTTTTTAGATTCAAGATGAATCTACTCGATCCGTCTGGTTTATGCGGTGGGAAAGAATGCGAAAGAAATTTATCTGTCTCTGGTGTACAAGTTTCAATGGCGCCAATATCTAGTAACCTGTTTACTTCTATTTGGATCGCCCTGACCTCTTTTTGAGACCAATTGCGCATGGGGGGGGGGGGGGGGGGTGGATCCATTTGATGTACTTCGGAAACAAAGTTAAGTTCGCAACCCTGAACGCACTTTAGGACGAATTCGTCTTAAGTGATCATAGACCATCGGGCGAAGAAATATTTCAGTCGCCCTGCATGTTTGTATACCTCTAAGAACTCTTTTTCTAGGAGTGTCCCTTGGATGTCGGTTGACGTGTTTCCATCTGCGAGTGCTTCTGAGTATAATTCGGCTGGTATTTCTGATGATAGGGTTGAAGCTGTTGGGGAATCCTGTTGGCTGGCCTCTCATTGTAGCCCATCTGCGCTGGTCTCGAAGTAGGCGGGCCTCTCTGGTTTCCCAAATGGGCAGATTTTTTAATGAGTTGCTGCGTTTTGATCTCTTGACCAACCTTCATAATAGATTTTGCCTCCTTTACTTTCTCACCCAACTTCTCGCTGAAGAGCAAAGTATCTGGCTGGGTTTTTCTCAAAAACGCTGACCACCTGTTTATTGAGGCTTGGTAAAAATCAGGTTCTACGGGCCACTGTTTGGCCTTGGCGAACTTCGACTACCAATTGAGAGACATCCCAAAGATGTGTCAGAACCAGCTTTAGAACCATTGTTCATTTTTTCGGGTCCAGAAAAGAGTCAATGACTGGCCCTAAGGCTGAGAGTGCAGATCCCGCAAGATTTTGTGTGATGGAGAAGTATTTTGTCTGTCTTTTTTTAACTATCGTTCAGAGAGGCGGCAATTTCATCATTAAGCTTTGGAGCTTCGACGAGACATGGTCTAGATCTAGGATACACCTTTAGTAATTTGTCCTTCGTCTCTTTTGATATCCCGGATTTTAACCACAGGATCCAACGAGTGCTAATACTTTGCGACATAACTACGTCTCCTGTCTTAGATTGTGGCTCTTCCCCGATAATTTGGACTACTTCTTCGTCCAGGGCCTCTAACGATGTGCCCTGAGGTCCGTTTAAGGGCTCAGTAGTCGTTGATTCCATATCACTATCGTTTATTTGCTGAACGCTGTCAGATATTTCGAGCAACGTTTGCAGAGAGCTGTATGGGTCGCTGCCACTTCCAATTTCCCCAAATGGTGTCTGCTCGATCTCTACGCAGATAAAAAATATGTTTTTTCAAGATCTGGTTGTAGAGATACGTACTAGAGTACGTTTTTCGGCCTTGCCTTACCTCTCGTGTAAGTTCGACCCAAAGTTTGGTAATGATAAAGTTATTGTCTATGAATTATGTCTCGCATAATTTTAGACCACTTTTCCATCCTTTCAAGATTTTATAAATCATCAGTAGCTTACCTTCCTGATATTGAAGATCCCGGAGACTGCTGCATGGAGATAGGTTAGAAAGGAAGCTTGTTCTCGAAGAAAAATTTAGTCTCTCTTCCAACTTACGAAGTCTTTTCCATAGGCGTTATTCTCTCTATCGCCTCTTTCGGTACTGGAATGTTTTCTTTTCTTCGATTTTTCCATTCTTTAGTTCAAAAATCCAATTTTTTCCTGAGGATAAAAATTTTACACGTAGCGTCTTCGGCACGAAGGTAGGTTATGAGGTTCGGGTGCGCCACATGTGCACTGCGAGCGCGCGAAAAGTTTTTTATCACTTCTTTACTCTGAATTCGTGGCATCAAGTAGGTCGAAGTAGTGGTACTACATGTTGTAATCTTGAGGGCAAGGCACGAAGTATAATTGAATTTACGGACATTATATAGAAAATGAACGTGGATCAATTATGATGTGAAAATATACCTGGAAGAATATGAATCGTTGCTTATGCATTCATAAGTTTGATTGTAGGGAAATTAAAAAAAAATTACAATAGCCCAAATTATACTCCAGGTAATAAAATCATTTTTCACCTTAACTACCGTCCGTTCCACTTGAAATTGATGCGCTTCTGCTGGGTTTTGAATGCTTCTGGTTTACTATTTGTTTATTACTGAATGATGGCATTTGTGGTTATAAAAGATTACACTGTTAGACATTTTCGGAAAATTCCAACACCTTTAGGATACAAAGTAACGGAAATTTACGAAATTAGGTTGGTGAAAACGAAAAGCAGTAACTTTTATAGTAAATATACTAAATTTTTATTAACGTTCAGAAATGGTATCTCAAAATTACAAATGGATTGCTAAAATTCCTAAATGGTAAGAGGAATATAAGTTATCGTGACCGAAAGAAGTGCGCAGTTAGAAACTGCGCACTACTCGCTTTTCGATCGGGTTCGAAGCGGACAAAGCATGATGGTTGTGGTCATGAGTGGCAATGAACTGCAAAAGGTTGTGTTGAATTATAACGATGCAGTAAACCTATTTTGTTCGATACTGAATGATCTCAAGCGTGAAAAGAGAAGCTCGGTTGATGATCGAACTATCTTTGAAATAAAATAGTTACAACCTATTGCGATCATCAGCCTTGTAAATGAACTTCTAAAAAGGTACATCAGGACCGCAAGTAACTATCAGCAGTAAATTAATAATTACTCCAGGTTTCAATTGAATGTTGGGTCCGCTATTCACTTCAAATCACGCCCTCCCGGCTAGATAGGTTATGTCTGTAATTTTGAGTCGTTCCGTTAGTTCATATTACAGTAAGACTATATGTGAGCAAAGTTTATATGTAAATGACTACGTATGTATCTATTTTATAAAATAAACTTATAATCAAATGTGATTATATTAACTTCACTCATATTTTCTCATTATTTATATCATCAGGAAAAAAATATAAACTACATATTTTATATGAAAATTAATGAACCGAAGAAAATTTTAATCCGTTAAATTTCCAACCCAAAAATATGATTTTCCAACAAAAAAGTTAATTTTTAAATAGCTTAATTTTTAACCAAATTAATTAATTTTATACCAAAAAGACGAATTTTGAACAAACCAGTTGAATTTTCGATTAAAAATATAAATCTTCAACCAAAAATAGAATGTTTTTATTTTCAGTTAACAAAATTATTTCTCAACAAAATATATGAATTTTCAACCAAACAGTTGAATTTTCACCTAAAAATGGACATTTTCAACCAAAACTGGAATAGTTTAATTTTCACTTGAAGAAACTATTTGTCAACTACAAATAAAACTAATTTTTAAGAAAATAGTTAAATTTTCACCCCAGGAGATGAATCTTAAACCAGAAAAATGAAGTTTGAACAAATTAATTCAAACTTCAACCAAGCAGTTGAATTTTTGACGAAAAAATGACTTTTTGACAATGCAGTTGCATTTTCAACAAATAATTAAATTTTCAACCAAATAGCAGAATTTCCAACCAAACGAGATCAATTCCGAACTGCGTAAATGGTTCGATTTTCTTATTGAGTTCTATTAATTCATTTTGGATTTAAGCGATAAAACGAGAAAAGGGGGAAGTGTCTTGAAAGCAGGGAAAAAAGACGAATTCTTTAAAGAAAGGGGCAAAGAGGGGAGTAGGGGAATAGGAGAAAGAGTGTAAAGTCTGAAATTTGAAAATGATTTTCAACCATATCAAGTTATTATTGAACTGTACCGTTACAGGGCCAGCATTTGAAAAATTCGCCAAATTTGTACAAATTTGTCATTAGAAAAAGTACTAAAAATTATCAATCTTCGTAACATTACTACTAATATCCCCCTCCACTATTTTTAATCGTAATTTTGTACGCGGCCCCCTCCCACCTCAAATTGGCAACGTAGTTTATGGACGTCCCCTTACCGTTACGCATTTCCGTACTCACTAAACTTGTAACATCCGAGATGTTAAACGCGAATTGCGCATGCGCGGGGTCAGCGCATGAAACAACTCGATTCTTCCGATCATTTCGTTTTGATTATGAATAATGATAAACAAACAAATCGGCCCCGTTGCAAGATCAAGCAGTGAATAGAATAATCAACAGGAAGTATATACTGCAGACTCGACATCCATATTTATAAAGAAGTGTGAACACGTGTGCATCCAGTCAACGATGCATATGTGCAGGTAAAACGCGTGTAACGCAACGTAATCGTGCAAATATGTGCGCATGCATAATGGCGAGCATAACCGAGTGGTTTATTTATAACGTCGCGGAAATACACTCGTTGCCTTATTCTAAAACGTTGCGCAACTCGTTGTGCAACTTTAATGCCCGATCGGAAGCACAATATATGTATATATGTATATATGTTCCGTTGATTACTGAAGATCCACTTGTAATATTGGAATGACTGGCCATATTTGTATGGGAACAAAAAGGTGACCGGCTCGTTTCACAATGCAAGCAGTTACCGGTCACGATACGATAACAGTAATTCCTCTGTTGATAATCATTTTCCGCGCTTCATATCGCTTCAAATTTTCTTTTTTATTACGAATATGTCTGTCAAAATTATAAAAATACCAAGTTCAGAAGCGATAACGATAAGGTATATAAAAAATTGTACACTTTTAAAAAAGACAGGCGTGATAACCTTTTACAGTTAGACCTAGAACATATAATGCAATACATCAATTAATATAAAGTAAGTGGTGGATTCCATGCCGGACTCAAGCGCAAACCAGACCATTACATCAACGATTTTTTTAAACTTTGGCTGCTTATTTGTTTAGTAGAGAAAATATATACTGTACCGGACAGCTTAGTTTCCGAACTTTTTTTCAGTGTAAAAAACTCCCGAGAATTCAAATTTTTAGATTCCAATTAATTCCAACAGCTCCTTCTAGAGAAAATATATACTGTACCGCACAGCTAAGTTTCAATCTGAATAAATGAACTCTTTTTTCACTGTAGAAAACTCCAGAGAATTCAAATTTTTAGATTCAAATTTATTCGAACAGCTTCTTCATGGTTATTTTTTATTTTTTTAAACGAAAAAATTTTCTTTTTTTAAAAACTCGATTCACAAAAGTACTTACCCTGATTTTCTTTATACTTCTTAGTTTAATACTTTAAAATGTGCTTTTAGAAGAAAATTATAAAACCTGTGTGCTTAACATAAGTTCTTTCGGAAAAAAATGTTTTGTTTAGAATATAATTTGTTATTATGTAATTCAACATTTTTTCTTAACGGAGAAATGAATCACATATGTAGGCTGAACTAAAAGTATGTAAGATTGACATATTTTGCAAATCTTTAAAAAAGTCAGCACCTCTGCATACAATTTTTTATGGAACACGAGTATGGTTTCCTCGTTTTCTGCGCATGATTTGGAGCAGCAAAGTAGGTCTTTGTTGTTGGTGGGGTACTTTATTGTACGCGAGAAATGCGCGCGCACACGGAGAAAATTTGGTTAGGAAATTTTACCAAACTTTTGAGTAAAATTGGGATATATGGACCAAAAGGAGAATGTTTGACATTATTGTAATAATTTGTGACGTGCAAAAGGTTAAATAATACATGGCAGTTCGGTAAACTTTAATAGCGAAGATTAAAGTTTCCAAATGTACAGTAAATATTTTCAAAAGTAAACATTAATGCACGTCGTGTAATTATTGAGAACTATTCTGTCATACATTGAGGAAAAATTGGATAAAATTTTATATTAGTTAAGTAAAGTTTGCAAATGTAAAGTCAAGCAAACTTTAAATTACGCAATGTTAATGCTTCCCTTAAAATCGGTTATAGAATGACAAATTTCGGTGAATGTTTCTAAGTAAAAAATGTATTATATACTCGAAAGTTTGGTAAAGTTTAAAATGAATTCTAGAGAAACATTGATTCTCGATATGTGACTGTTTCCACCACATTGCATGAAAGTTTATCCGCTGTGGAAGAGATTTTAATTTTTGCTACGTTAGACTTTATTCGACAGTTTGGTAAACCGACATTTGAGTGGCAGTCGCCCAGCATCTCCCACCACTTCCCCAATATTGCAGGATCGTATACAAGTATTAAGCACCTCGAAGATATTTACCATTTTTTAAATTATGAATAAGTTGTTCAATTTTCAACTTATTCATAGTTCTCGTTGGCATTTAGTATTTGATAATGAACAATAGTTCTACAATTGCAAAATAAAGTTGGAGTTGATTTAGGAAGGTTATTACAAAGTTGGTTACCATGGATCGAAATTGACGCCTCTGGCGTGAGCCTTAGTGATGCTATTTCAGTGCTTTTTGCCATGTTAGTGTTTTCCTTGCAAAATTTGTAGTTTTTTTTTCATTTAGTGGGATGAAAAAATTATATTTCAATGAGAATAAAAAAGCTTCGATCCAAAAAAATAATCCTGTTCCGAGAAAATCAAAATTGAAATTCGCAGTATCACGAAAAAAAAGAAAGTATATATTTTTCCTATTGCATGATACAATTTTTTTTAGATATAAATACTAGAAGGTTAAAGAAATCAATACTCTGTTAAAATTTGAACTAAATATGAACTTAGATTTCATTGAATTATGTTTTTAAATTATTGTGTCAATAAATGAGGTTTGGAAAAAAATCTTTTTACCACAACTCTTACTATAGTATGATTTTGCAAAGTTTTGTATTGACAACAGAAAATTCAATTTCAAATTTCAAAAATAAGAAATAACAAATTTTTAAAAACAATTTCTTAAACTGAAATTTCTCATAAGAAAAATTGAATAAAAACTTTTCATTAAATTTACGTCGCTATATAATTTTTGTGAGAATTCTTTTGCTAAAATCTTTTTTGATATTTTTTAAAATATTTTTTCACCATACAGTGTAATAAAAGTTGTTGCCAAATCTACATCGTAAAAATCTTTAAAGAATATATGAATAATTATTCAACAACAATGTTTTAAATAATTTTGTATTTTTACTCAGTGTAATTGGAAACATTTTTACAGAAATTTTTATATAATTTGATTAATCATAATAACATTTTATATAATTTGTCAACTGCAGTATTAACCAAAGAGTAACTATTTCAATTGTGCATTGCGTACCTACAAAAAATTATGTAATTTTTGCAGATATAATCAAATATACTGATAAGGATCACCATTGTGTACATTCTCAAAGAAAGTCACAATTAATATATATAATATTTTTATACAATATATGCTAATTTCCGACGAAAAAAAACTAATCTAACCTAAGGTTGTTCATAATCCTAAGTTTAATTTTTAAGTAAAATTAATTTAATTTTAAATAACCGATTTCTGATAAAAAGCGTTAACATAAC
>CAKNXH010002381.1:133399-215643 GCA_932178445.1 Andricus quercusramuli | reverse complement strand
GTATTATATTAGGGTTATTTATATGTATGTTATATGTGTTTGATAAGGTTTACGTGTCGTCAGTGTATTTGTAATGAAATTGTATTCTGATTGGCTGTAACTGACTCATGTGTATGTGAGTGTATGCTGTTGACTGTGTATAAGTTTGTTTTTTTGATTCACAGAAGGTTACGGTTTACCAAATTGCCAGTTAAAGTTTCTCGAGCGTCAGTGACTCCTTCATGCCTTTTCTGTAAACCCACTTATATTTTGTACCAAGCCCTCGACCGCGTTTTACCCAATTGTTCAGTAATCTTTATCTGAAGTTTTATATATTTTACAATTATGTGCATTAAAATGTCAACTACCAAGTACAGTATTAATTAAAGTACAGTTCAGAAGATATTCGTGTCAGTTTGTCACACTTTCATGTTTGTTAATGAAGTATTACCGAATTTCGTTTTACCAAACTAGAAATGAAACTTTATCAAAGTGTCCATATGTCCCAACTTTACCCAACTGAGTTTGGTAAAGTTTCTCGAAATATTTTTCTCCGTGCATGCGCGTTCGTTACTTCGATCCACGCGCACTGTTCTACGCGTTATCCCTTCAAACGAACCTCAAACCTGAGATGTAATTTCATGAAATTACTCGGAAAACATGTACATTTTGCTCATTTTCGAAAAATTCTTAATGAAAACATTTTTTCAGCTACTAATTTGGTGTTACTGTTCATTAGGAAAGAAGGCACGAAAAACTACTACAGGTTGATTTTTAAAAAATCAAAGAGAAATTAGCATGTCTTTACAAGCTATTTTACTCGATGCTGAATTAAAAAGTTACTGTATTTGCTCATTTTAATAAATAACCTGGTAGAATAAAAACATAATTTTTATTAATATAGTGGATAACGAAAATCTATCAACCTAAATATAAGAACCAATATAATAAATTGAGAGTATTATTTTCCAATATGAATATTTTTTTAAACTTATTTTTGTTACTTGAAGAAAAAAAATGAATTCAATCAGGAAAAAATTAAAAAATTGTTTAAAAAAATTGTTTTTGAAAGAAGTTATATAAAGCACATAGGCTTTATCATTTTTCTATAGAAGGACATTTTGAAGTATAAAATAAAGGATGATAAAGATAATCAAGGTACTAGGAATTGTTTCGGAAACGAGTTTTTTTTCAATCAACCTTTTTTGTTTGAAGACATGAAAAATAACTATGAAGGATTTGGTGGAATTAATTGGAAATTTAACATTTGGATCCTCCTAGGCTTTTTACAATAAAAAAAGTAGTTTTAGTTAATTAGATTAAACCCGAGCTTACCGTTACAGCCTTTAATGAACTAGTGCAATTCGTGTTTTCCAGATTCAAAAACTGCCCAAAATAGAAATTAAAATTAAATTAAATTGTTATTTTTAACAACTTTTTGAAACACAATAAACTTGTGAAAATTTAAATAATCGCTAACGTAGAAAAAGGTTACTAAAAAACTATCTTGGCATTTTGTCTGGTGTGACAGCCATGGCAAGTGCACTTGCAGTTCTGTTACCTACATGCTCAAAAAAAATGTCAAGCCATGGGACTGGAATTATTGTTGGACCTTTGATAATTTGTTTACTTCTTTTGACAATAAGGTCCTAAGAAGGAGTTGGCAAGTTTTCAAAAATGTTTGTTCTACTTATCACAGTTGGGACTACATGCATTTCAAAAACATGGTGAATGTTATTTTCACCAAGGAAGAAACCAAAGCGATCGCTCAGGACTTTAAGGTTTATTAATTTATCAATTATTATTATTCAAAATAGAAAAAATGTCAACTGTTTAAAACGTTCAAAGATTTCCTTATAGAAAACTGTATTTCCCACTTGGCCCAATTATCCAAGCTGCTATAGATCGATTTTAAGTACTCTCTTATCTCTCAATACTCTCAATATCCTCTCGAGTCTTCATGAATGAATAATGATGAATGTAGATTTAAAAATAAATCTCTCGATCGAAAATAAGAGCTTGAGATATATTCTTAAATGAGATCCCTTCTTCCTTTAGTTGAAAATTGTTCCAATTTCAGTTCTAATTATTAACAGTCGTGTGAACATGTGTAAAAACAAATATCTCAGATTAAGAAAGGAGCTCTAGAACTTTGATCTTTCCCTACAATTCGTTTTGACCTTCAAAAAGGTTAAAGATGAACCAGATGAGAGGGAAACTATTTTAAGAGGCCAGGAAAGCTTTCTGACATGGTGCCACCTCCTTTCCCCAATCAGGAAGCCGCTAGGGCTGCAAATAATGGACCCTTCCCTGTGTCCTTGATAATTAATGCTAAACATAATGGGCACAATTATTTGTGCCAAACTTACGGATGGTCAATATTTCAACCCCTTATTTTCATGGTGGAGCCATCGGTATGACTCAAGACTCTCGAAATTATCAATTTAAGTTAAAACATTACCAAGAGTTGTCAAGCCCTTCTGATCTTTTGACTTTCTAACTATACAACTACTTATAAAATCTTGACTGATTCAATTTTAGATTGTTAACTTTGACAACATTGCTTTACTTTGAATGCATTCAATTAAAAATTTTTTTGTTTTGAGAGTTGAAAACTTGCACAAATTCGGAAATTTTAAGTTCAATGGCTTTTACATTTGTAACATTTCAAATTTGAAAATACACTGGAATTAATGTGCTTGAAGTTCTGAACGTTCAAATGAACGAAATTTTTTCTGATGACTTTACAAACTAGAAACAGCGATGAAATATTGATTTAATTTATATTGCAAATAACAGATTACAAAATAAACTTCAAATGTATTATTTTAATTGTAGTAGAAATAATATTTTTTGATCAAATAAAACTGGGAAAAAATGTTTTCGTTCATTTGTAGGTATAGCCATGAATGCTTCATTTTGATATCATCAGTCTTTAAGACTTCTGATAGCATAAAACTTATTATATTTCAAACGATTAAATTTTAAGTTGAATCGCACATGCTTTCCATTTTAGATTGTTTGAAATTTACAATTGAAACTACACATTTTTATGTTTCATAAAATTGTGTTGAAATATCAAATATTACAAGTTTCGTTGAGAATTCATTTTTTTGTTTAAATGCGACAGTTTTCGATTGAAAATTAAAATCTTTTTTTGGTTAAAATATCAGGTATTATATTTTTTGTTGGGATTTAATCTCTTTTTTTATTAAAAATTCAACTAATTGGTAGAGAGTTGAACTTCTTTGTGAAAAATGAAAATGACGAAAATTCAAGTATTTTCTAGAAAATTTAATTATTCTGTTATACATTCACTATTTCGTTAAAAATTTAATTATTTTATTTGAAGAAATGTAACTGTTGTGTTGAAAATTTGTCTACTTAGATAAAAAATTCATTCTTTTGGAATGAAAATTCAACTATTTGGTTGAAAATGTCACAGTTTTCAATTGATTTGTCACAATTTAATGGGAACTATAAAGGATATACGTGTACTTCAATTTGTTTCAATGATTATCCTCTACCCAGCTAATTACAGCAGTTTTTAATTGATTTGTCACAATTTAATTGACCCTATAAAGGATACACGTGTACTTTGATTTGTTTCAGTTAATGATTATCCTCCACCGAGCTTTCGGCTAATTTAGATTTAATTATTAGTATATATAATTCTAAAGTCTGCTGAATCGAAAACTAGGAACCTCATGTGTAATTAAAGGAAAGTTGTGTATTTTTTACGACATAAAAGACCCATAATTTTCGATAGCATTGGTATGAGATTCCTTATTTTCGATTCCGCAGACTTTAGAATTATTATAGCAATAATTAAACTTAAATTAGCTGCAAGCTGGGCCGTGAGTAATCATTGAAACAAATTGAAGTACACGTGTACTAACACATTTATTCTTGGTCCAAAAAAATTACAACTGAGAAGTGTAGAGAAGGTTTGAGTTAAATTTTTGAAAGTACATTTTTTAAACCAACATAAACTTTCATCGACATGAGTCTTTTGGTTATCCCAGGAATAAGAAGATGAAAAAGAGGTATGCGATTTAGATAGGGTTTCAAGAGTTAAATTGAATTTAAAAATAAACTGTTTGGTTGATCATCAATTTTCCTTTTAAATTCAACTATTTGGTTGAAAATTCATCTTTGAAAGTCGATAATTCAAATATTTTATTAAAAATTAAACTAATTTTTTGAGAATTTCATTACTTTGTTGAAAATTTAACTATTTTGTTTTAAAAATCCTCTTTCTTGTTTGAAAATTATACTGCTTTCTTGGAAATTCGTCTTTTTGGATTGAAAATTCATCTTTTTTTTGTTAGAAAAATTGTTGGTTGGACATTCATCTTTTTTGGTTGAAAATGTAACTGTGGTATAAAAAATGTATCTTTTTGGCTTAAAAGTTGTACTATATGGTTGTAAATGTAACTGATCTAAACTCTTTTTTTTTGCGTGAAAAATTCGACTATTTTGTTGAAAATTCATCTTTTTGGGTTTAAAGGTCAACTGTTTTCTAAAAAATTCGTATTTTTAGTTTGAAATCTCAACCCTTTCGTTGAAAATTGATCTATTTTGGTAGATAATTAATTTTATTGTTTGCATGATTCGCGCGTATTACGTGCCTGTTTTTAGGAACTTAATTAGCCCTTTATGGGTCAGTGGTGGGAGCAGTACAATAATGGGGCCATTATTGTACTGCTCCCACCACTATCCACTATCCATTATAGTCCGCGTATCATTGGAGCATTAAAGCAATACTTATCGTACATGATAAACCTACAGATAAAGGGGGAGGTACAGAGGGGTGTCGGGGGTGGGTTGGTTGGTGTAAAATTTTGAAATTTTTTCATAATTTGAGAATTTTGAATTTTTTTTTGAAAATTTCGAAAATTTTTAAAAATGTTGAGAACTTGAAAATTTCGAAAATTTTCGAAAATTATAGAATTTTTTACAATTTTTGAAAATTTTGGAAATTCAAGAAATTTTTGAAAATTATTGATATTTTCCAAAATTACTCAAATCCCCCAAAAAATTTCAAATTTTCGTCTCCCACCGCTATCACTATCCATTACAGTCCGCGTATCATTGGAGCATTGAAGCAATACTTATCGTACATGATAAACCAACAGATAAAGGGGGAGGTACAGAGGAGTGTCGGGGGTGGGTTATGGGGGGTGGGGGGAGCAAATTTTTGAAATTTTTTTGAAATTTGAGAACTTTGACATTTTTTTGAAAATTTCGGAAATTTTCGAAAATTTTTAAAAATGTGGAGAATTTGAAAATTTCGAAAATTTTTGAAAATTATAGAATTTTTTACAATTTTTGAAAATTTCGGAAATCCCCCAAAAAATTTCAAATTTTAAAAAATGTTCATATTTTCAAAAATTTGCAGACGAGCAAATATCAACCGGCTCAGTAAAAATCTTGTTAACCGGCGCTAAAAGTGAATTGTACCGATTCGACTTGCTACGTCAGACCTCCCCTGTGATACATGATAATCGGGGGCAAAAAACTTGCAAATCATGCCCTTGGTGTATAAAGTATAATGTGCACCATAGAACTACGTCGGTCATTACGCCTTGTGTGTTTGCAATACTCGTCTCCGCCTCGCGCTCGTCTACGACTTGTATTGCAAACGCACACGCGGCGTATAATGACCGACTTAAGTTCCTTGGCGCACAATGTACTATAATCCCCTACTCTCGTAAAAAATCACCCAACTTCCTCTATTTAGAAAGCTACCTGTTAAATTATTATTTTTGTATTTTTTGTGTTTCATTTTAGTTGTTTATCAAATGAAATCGAAGAAAAACTTTTGACTAAAAATCGGGGGGGGGGGGGGGGGGTCGTATCTGTTACGTCACCCTGGGGGGTTCAAGCTTTATATAATGATATGGTGGAAAAAGGGTTAAAAATAGCGTGACGTAGTTTTGAACGGCTCCAATCCATTTTTTTAGTGTAATATGTAACATATAAAAAACAATATCCATCCTCTTAACATTATCGAATCTTAAATTCTTCAACAATAATAACTCTTTAATGAAATCATGTTTACGTCATGGAAACAAATTGAGCTTCCATTCTTGGATCACAGATGATTCAAGATGACTGTGTGGAATACAATGACGGAACTCCAACTAGCCGATCCCAGATAGCGAAGGACGTGGTCGAGTTTCTGACCTGGACAGCAATCCAAAGTTGGATACCAGGAAGTTAATAGCTCTCAAGGTCATCATAATTGGATCAATTTTGTTTGCAACCTGTTTGAACATGTATCGTCAAATATGGGCCACTGTCAGGAGTCGGAAAATCTACTACGTGCCCAAAAAAGTGCTAATTTCAATTTAAACAAATATTGGAAAAAAGTAGAAAAAGAATTGAAGATAAAGATTTCGAAATGCTGAGTATACAAAAGACCAATATCATTTTAAATGTTATTGAAGATTCTTTGAATAATTATGATTAAGGCAAAGTATAAAGTGACGGACTGTCCGTACGTTTAGCTCGGCTAGACTAAAAGTACAGACTGACCGTATGTTTAGCTTTCACTAAACAGCCGGTCTAAACGTACGTACTGTTCATATGTTTAGCTTTGGCTGCAAGGCTGGGCTAAAAGTAAGGACATGAAACGTTTCTTTTAATTTGATATTTATTTTCCATTTGGAAAAAGAACGTGGAAACCACTAACTGTATGCGTGAATAAGCCGGGCTAAATGTGAATACTTTTAATTTTAGTAAAGTGGGTGGTTTCACAATAAATGAGGCTTAGAAAAGGGAGTGAAAATTTAAGTGGGAAAATGATTTTATGTCAGAAAATGAGAGGAATAAGAAGCAGGCTCGCAAAAACTGAAAGAATGATCTGACAGATTGAGGTTATGTTTACTCTCGTTTGTCTTCGAAGATTGCTATTCACCTAAAAACATTTTATAAGCGAAAAAATATATTTATAAATCACTAGAATATCCCATTTAGAGAAACTCGAAATGTGTCTTTTTTTTAACCACAAAAACCAGAAACAAATCATAGGGGTACCTTTCCGGGGGGCCCCCCTCACGAGATGTTGGAAAGGCGTTGGGATTTAACCAACATTATTTCTGTGACCAGCCACAGGGGCGCCTTTTCGCCCCCCACGAGACGTTGGAAAGGGGTATGTTTAAATTATGATTTTTTTTAAACTGATGAACAAAAAATTTTCGGTACTGGTAATTTTTGTTTACCGGTACTGACAGTGTACATACTTTGTTATTTTTACATGTAGAGAAGAAGAAACAATATTTTTATAAGAAATGTTATATTTTTGTTAAATGTTTTAATGATTTCAGCCACTAAAGATTTTGTTTCTTAAAGTTGGATATACTCAGGTAGTGGAAAATCCATCACGGCGATATAAGTATGCCGGTAAAAAGTATAATTTGTATTTTTAAAATATCTTATTTTCAAATAGAGTAAATGGTAGTTCATTCAGATAAATTTGTCCGTATAAGTTTAGCCAAACCTTATGCAGCTAGGACTAAACGTACTGACTATCCGTATGTTTAACCCGGCCGTTTAGCTGGAACTAAATGTATGAACTGTCCGTATGCTTAACCCGGTCGTATAGCTGAGAGTAAACGTACGGACTGTCCGGACTTACAGACACTACCTATTATTAATATTGCCAAAAAGGAATGGTAAACTCTGAAGCCCTACATAGACCATAATTAGATTTTAGCAGATTGTATATGAATGAATAACGAATTAAATTTGGAAATCCAATCGTGTTAGAGAAGCTAATTGCATTTATCTATTTATATAGCTTGCAAAGAAAACAGAAAAGCTTCTCAACCTGAGTGAGCTGTAAACAGGCTTGTCGGAATTAGAATTAATTTTCGTGATAAAGTGTATTTGTAGTTTCTTTTGGAAGTTTAATTTGGATATTAGAAGGACTGTTTTTTTAATATACACCAAAATAGTAAACGGCAGTACCTGTGCACCTAAATATCAGGCTAAGATGGTTAAGAAGACCTGAAACTTGGTATATTTTCTTTGGAATGAAAATAGTATGTTGCATTACAAGGGTTGAAACTCAGCGATCTTTGTGTTACATTCGGAGTAATGCAACATACTGTTTTTCATAGCAAATTTGATTATTCGAGTTATGATTCCTGTAGAGCGAGTTGAAACGCGGTGATTGCAACTCTAGGGTTTCAACCCTAGGGGTGCAAACACCGTGTTTCAACCCGCTCTACATGTATCGGAACTCGAAGTTTCAATAGACGCGCGATGAAAGAATTATTAGGATTGGATGCCGCAATTTTTTAGAAAATATAAAAAAACGTGTAAATATTTATTTCAGAAAAACCGGTATTCTTCAAAATAATGACGATAATTTACTTTCTATTTTTGATTCTCGTAAAAAGTTTCTCAAATATTCCAAACCCGCGCAGAAATTTGAAAAAACTTAAAAATTAACAAAATGAAGACCATTTTTCTGAAAATCAAAAATTTGTTAAGAACGGGAAAATTTCGTAGCAGTCTTGAATCATCCTAAAGCCAATGCAGTTTTTCTTAAGCCTGTCTATTCATGCAATACTAGACTTGTTTGAATCAAACTTTTCTGCTGTCTAATTCCAATCTTGGTGTTATATATAGGAGTTCGTTACAAATTTGAATATATAAAGACTGTCTAGATTTTAGCTAGTTTCTAGACAGAATCACGGGTTGGACTTAACAAAAATTATACAAGCGAATTCAGAAAATAATAATTTTGGAATAAAAAATTTAGAAAACTACAATACATAATTGCATATATTCTCAAGTGATAATTAAATGTACACAATTACACATTTGAGATAATAAACAATAATTATTGAAGATGATTGAAATCTTAATATACGAACTGTATTCTTAACAACGATTTTTTTAAGAATGTTTGAAAACTTTTTTTTAAATTGAATTATATAGTAAAGTTATAATAAATTTATATTAAATGTATAATCATTATAATATGCCTGACGCTATTTATTATATTTATAATATTGGATGTTGATTTTGGCTTTAGGGTCAGAATGAATAATTCAATTCATTTTTAATTGAACCAAACGTTTCGGCGCACAATGGTGGCCCTCATCAGTGGTTAATTTTTATTCTGGAAAAGACACTTACAAAAATATCTATAATGGACGCAGTGTAAGAATTCAATTCATATAAGAAAATTATTTCAAATTTGGTAAAGTACAGTCTTGACTGTCTTTGGTAATGTTTGCGTAAATTTTAAATGAGTGTTGCCATTACAATAATTGGACAAATTAATAAAATTTGTAATATAATCTACATAAGTGTCTTGTCCTTACAATAATTGGGCAATTTAATCAAATAAAATTTGTAATCACTGAATATATTTACAATATTCCAGAAAATAAAATTTCTACGTAAATGATTGATTTAATTTATTTCAATTATTTATTAATTGCGTAAATGATAATTAAGCATAACGTATTGATTATTTTAAATAATACACAATAATTGTTTCGTAGCCTAATTGTAAGTATAATCATATAAACTGTATTGTTTTCAATAATTTATTCACACATTAAGCAATTTTAATGTTTAGAAATGGTTCATGTTCTATTGAAATAAATATTACGATGTAATGACTTGAAATTCATATTAAAAAAAAAATTTAACTTTTAGATGGCTGAGTGTGTTAAGGCGACGGGACAAAGTTACAGCAACATAATATGAAGTTACATCAAGAGTTCGACACCCGGCGTATGTACACAAGATTTATGCAAACACCTTTTTTCATTCTTTTATGTACACGAGTTTTTTATATTTTTAATTGAATACAAAATCTATATATTAGACTTTTATGCGATGACAAATAATTATATTATCTAATTATTAATTATTTTTCATCAAAATAGGCGATCTGTCTAGAAACTAGTCGATCCGAGCGTTACATCCCAGTCTAGCCGCTGGAGAGTCAGCCAGTGTTGGCTCAAGGCGGACTAGATCAGAAACAGTACAGCGTCACGACATTTTTCCACATGGGAAGTCAAAAGCAACAGTTGTTCTCATTGAAGAATTCTAGAAAAAGTGTCTGAGATATTTTTCTATATTTTGAACCGGGTTTTCAGTATTTCCAAAAATTTTATTTTTTCCCCAAAACTGTTTTTTTGTTTCTGAATCCTAAGACAGTGTATAAAGTCACTTGCTTATGAACCTCAGGTGGAAAAACGTTAGTTACATTTATTTTCTATATTAAAATTTTGGTTGATTATTGTTTTTTTTTTTAATTTTCTAAAATCTACATTTTTGGAAATACTTAGAAAACGGTTCATAATATAGAATAATGATGCTTAAAAAAAAATATTTAGATTCAATCCACTTTCAATCAGGCAGGTTTTACATTTCAAATCGCAGAATCTTCAGAAAAGAAATATGTTTTTAAATTTTTAATTCTGCGGAGTTTTACCGTTCACTTTTTAAATCCGTCGGAAATTTTTTAAAAAGTTTAAAATTAACAAAGGGGCGACAGTTTTGTTGAAAAATATAAAAAGTTGATTTTCGATGCGCCTCAAGGACGCAAACAAATACTCTGAATGTAATATTGTCGTATTTTGAATATGAAAAAAAATTTCTTATGTGGACAGAATAAACCATTTTTGAAACTGCATAAATCGATACTGGTAGGTCATAAAAGTTTTTACAATAGATCAATCGATGGGTCTCAGAGACGTGAACAAAAACGCTACATGTCGTATTGTTGTATTTTTAATATCAAAAAAGTTTTCCTTATGAAAACAAGATAAAATTTTTCTTTTTAAATTTCTAATCGCAAGAAAAAACTACTTCTAGATGGTCGATCTATTCAAAATCCTATTAGACCTGTATATCAATCGGAGATACACTTTATCCAAATTTCATGAACGTAGCTCTTTTACTTTTTGAGGTATGGCGAACAGAAAAAAGTTACACATACACACACACACACGAACATTTTTTTAAAATTTTACTTTCGAGCTCCTGGGTTCGATTTGTATCAAAATATGTCAAAAAAGTAACGAAGACATTTTGTGAGTTTTATGCAACCGATACAAAATTGTAGTATTTCGCCGGAAACAACGAAAGATATAGAAAAAAGTTAAGATAAATGTTTGCATATCTAAAAAGGGTTTACAAAAAATGCGTCTTGCTCTTTTGCGATACGTTGCATCGTTTACTAGAAAAATTAGAAATGAAGTTCATAGGATTCCTTTCTGATATAAGCAGGAACTTTTGAAAAAATACTGAAAAAAATAAAAAATAAAAGGGATTGTCAGAAAATCTTCTTTTCACATTTTTTTCGGGACGAGAGAGTTTCTTTTTTCCTGAAAATATAATTTTGGAATTGTTGCTATAAATTATGCAAAATAGCCTAAAAGAGTGAAAGGCAGCTTTCCTGAACATTTTCTAGGAGTGTAAACTTTTATCTAAACATTTTTTTTGTATCTGTCGTTGTTTACGAAAAAAATGCGAAAGTATGATTTTTTGGAAAAAACCCTCTTGTCCACAAAAATAATTTAGCCCGCTTAAAGCTTACCGGATATCTTCCTTGTAGAAGGCAAAATTCAACAGGAAGTTAGCAAGAAATATAAGTGTGCGTTTTTTGTGAAAATCCAATATCTATCTTTTCCAACAAGTTTTTGTTGGCTTTGTTCAATTTTAACACTTCGTTAATTATGAACTTTGGAAACAAAATTCTGACGTATTTAAAAAGAGGACGATAAAAATCCCCAGAATTGGAACAGAAACCCAGAATATCTGAATCACATAAGAAACTATGCAATTTTAAAGAAAACTTTGAAAAATAAACGTCAAATTTTAAATAATCTTCACTTCGTGGAAAATTTTGTTTTCTCAATTTGGAAAAATATTTGTTACCTAATTTCCTATTTTCACCTATTTTGTCGCTACCAGATTCTGCTACTTAAAGTGCAAAACCTGCTTGACTTGAAAGGGATTCGATCTTTAGAAAAAACTTTGTTCTAGATCCTTAAAAATTTTGATGCCCTTTTAAGAATTTGAGCCCAATTTGAACAATTTCCGCTCTACCACTGTTACTATGAAACACTTGATTGAAAAGCTTAAAAAAGACGCGAGTTAATGTTACTAAGAGAATAAGAACGAATATGAAAGGATCTTCGAAATTTGAAAAAAGATGGTTGGTAATACTGAGCACAATTCCAAGCACATCTTTTTCGAAGAGCAAGACGACATTTATTGCGAAAGTAGAAGAAAATCTGAAAAATTCTCGGTTTTCAAAAAAATCCGCGGTTCTTTCCTGGTTTTTTTTCCGGTGCCTAAAATTCCAGGCTGAAGTATTATTTCAGGGGCTGATTTCAGGTACTAAAAAGACTCAGAAAAAATAGTCTCGAGTGGTACTAAAATGAGACCGCTGATGGGAATTCAGATTCATTTGTTTTACATTGAAAATAACAGCATGACGTTCTCCTATTCAACAACAGGACATACAAAAAATGATGCCGCTAAAAAAAAAAATCTCTAGTTTTTACAGCGCACTTCCCGGTTTTCCAGGTCAGTGGTCACGCTGCGCCACCAATCAGGTTTCCGATAATAATGTAATCACATTTTCCAAAACTTTAAATGTGCTTCCAGGCTCCAATTTGTGTTCCCCGTTAATTTCCGGGGTTTTCCGGTTTTATTTTAATTACCGGCTATTCTCCGGTCTTCCTGGTTAGTAGAGACTCTGATTATATGGGATGAGGTAATTCTAATACATAATTACAATAAATAAAATTAATTTTCAGAGTTATAAGAAGTTAGAAATGTCTAAATAAAGTCTGAAGATTGCGAAGTTTGGCATGTTCTGAAGCTTCACTCAGAGCGAAATATCAAATTAAAACAATGCACTTCAGCCGAACCACCTGCACTCTGAAAATAGAGCTTCCTTGAAGTAGCGATTTAGAAAAACATCTAAAATATGAAAATAGCGTTGTTTTAAAATTAGGCATATTTCATGATATAATAATCTCATATAGGGCTCTGATAAAACAAAAGAAAATTAATAAACTGACAACAACACTGGGGCTATATTTTTCAGTAGATTAGGCAATTTCGGTCCGACTTTGAGTGGGATGATTATTGAGTCAAGGGGGAAAAAATTAGCAAAATGATCTGCATGATTCTCAAACGGAAAAAGAAGCAAGAGCACTTCCAATTCAAAATCTCATTTGGCAATTAAGCACGCGGCTCGGATGCCACTTAGCATTAGCTTATTATTAGTAGAGACCGTGATTTGGTGGCTATACATAGTTTCTATAGGCGAATGTATCTTCACATGAAGGCCAAAGTTTCATTGAGGAAGAAGGAGGCGACTTAAAAAAAAATAGACGAAAGGCCACGCATCAGGAGAAGGTACGCGAAGGAATGGAGGCGCCGACAACAAATATACGAGTATATCCGCCCGGAATAAATTGAAAGAGCGGGTTGGTCACGCCGAAATAGACCGACCAACCACCGGTCATACCGGAGTTAACGACTCATAAGAGAAGTCGTTAATGTTTCTTATTGCTCGATATTTTTAGACCTCATCAGGAATAACCTCAAGGGCGAATTGCGAAATGTTAATCGAACGCAGCATACGATCGACGTATACTCATCCCCCTATGAATTCCTACGATTCCCCACAACTTTGTGACGCTCTGTTGACCAATTCTTCAAATTCCTTCGCGCATAGACACTCAGACGTCTGTGTCTTCATTTAAGATCTACGAACCTGAAATTTGTTTTGATAATATGATTTGTAAGTATGAAACTTATTATTGTAAATATTATTAGATTGGTGGAAAGGGTCTACTTTATTTTTTTTTGCTTTATAAATTAATTTATAAACCTTCTCGATATTTTTAGGGTGGTCACTCAAAAAACAGAGAAAAATTCCCGGTCATTTCCCTGTTTTCAAAATTTCTTCATGGTCAATTTTTTTTATTCATTGTGCAAATAATGTGAAATGCCTAAGAAGTGGTTCGTCCAGGAAACATTTCATACAATAACACTTATTTTTATCTCATAATTGTAATAAAGTATAGTCTACGTTTATCCTGTATAAAATAAATTGATTTATTGTATTTTATTTTCAAATTCAAACCTTCAGAACAATTCAGAATTTGTATTGAAAAAGAACAAATGTAATACGGAACAATTCTCAATTTGAAGCGTTAATTCAAAATGGAGGTTTTGTCATGCCATATATCAGATCTCTAAAAAAAATAGTTTGTCTATTATTTTAAGAAACAAGATCATATCACTGATGATGCCGTTTCAGATAAAAAACATTATTTTGAATGAAAAAAGTTTAAGCATACAAAAAACATTTATTTTAACAATGTTTTTTCCAATAGAATTTTTTCTTTAATATAGCTTCTTACTAATTTTTCAAACAAGTTTTTTGAAAGTAAATTTCTTATTTAAAAAGTTGAGAAAAGTAGAGTTGACAGTAAGAAAAATTCAATTATAAAATGCAAGGTTGAAAAATATTTTTTTGTAAGTTTTAAAATTTTTCAATCACAGAAAAACTATTTTCTTCAGAGATCTGATTTTTGGCACGACAAATACCTTGAACATGCAAAATTGAACAATTTCAATTGTTCGAATATATCGTACAGTTTAGAAGCTTTCAAAATGCACTCAACTCCCGATATAAGAACGTTTTCGAGCATGGCTTGGATTGGCCTTGATCCTAAATAGAAGGAATCCAAATGCAAACATGCAGGGCCGCATGAATCATTTCTGTTGGATTTGGACGGATGGCGTAACCTGATGCAACTAACGCGCTGAGTGCGGCTCTCCTGTCGCTTGTCACGCTTGACTGAGCCACTGCTTCCCTTCTCGGACCCGTGGCTCTCTCATCACGAAACCGCCGCGGCATCAATTCTCGGAATATCGTAAGCCGGAGGTTCTTATATCAGGTGTTAAATGTAAAACATTCATAATTTAACATTTTTATATTTAGGGCAATCAGAATTCGAGAGATTGAAAAAGAAGCACTGCCAATTGCGAGGCCAATTGTTCAACTATCAAGACTTTCAATTTAAAATTGTACAAGATTGACGATTGAAATTATCTCATTTATAAATTTTCAATCTACAACTATTCAATTGCGAACGTTTCAAATTTAATTATTCAACTGTTGAAGCTTTCAATTGAAAATTGTATAATTTTTGGCCTTTTAATAAACAAGGCAGTTTTAAAGGCTTTAAGTAAAAATTATACAAAACGAAGAGTTTTTCATTTAAAATTGTTCAATTTTTAAAATTAAAAACTGACAATAATTAGCCAATTCGATTTAAAATATAGTGAATATTGTATACCAAATTATTCAACCCATTCGGGCTTTAATTTTTTAATTCCATAATTTTGAACAATTTGAATTTGTAGCAAAAAAGGTTCAATTTTTCAATCTGAAAAAAGCTCTTATTTGAACTCTTTCTATTAAAAACTATTCGTCTAATTGGAAATAAAATTTTATAATTTTAACAGATTCAATTCAAAATTATTAAATTCCACACGTTATCAGTTCAAAATAATTGTTTAACACATAAAGTATCAAACTGAAACTTTCAATTGGAAATTGTTTACTGCCCTTTAAATTGAACTCTAATTTCAACCAATTCTCATTTAAAATTGTCCAATTTTAAAAACTTTAATCTGAAATGCACCTATAAAATGGTTTTCATTTCTAATTGCTGAATAAATTTTGAATTTTTAACCAGAAAAAAATTAATTTTCAGCCAAGCAGTTGCATTTTCAATTACATAGTGGAACTTTCAAGCCCAAAAAGGCGAATATTGTAGAAGACAGTCGAATTTTCAAACAAGAAAGAAGACTTTTTTACCAAAAGATGAATTTTCAATCTAAAAAGGTAAATTTTCTATAAAAGACGAATGTTCAACAAAACAGTTGAACTTTCAACCCAAAAATAATAATTTCCAGCCAAGCAGTTGCATTTGCAATCAGATTGTTGAAATTTCAAGCCAAAAAGATAAATAAAATAAATCAATTAAATTAACTTTCAACCAAAAAATATGACTTTTTATGAAATCAGTTTAATTTTACACAAAATGATTAAATTTTCCAACAAATAGTAGAATTCAACCATAAAAGAGACACGTGAACTTATGGCACTCTTCAACTTGAAGTTAGTTTTTCTCAAAAAGCGGGTTTTCAATTCCAAACACATTTTTTTCGAAGAGCGAGACGACATTTATTGCGAAAGTAAAAGAAAATCTGAAAAATTCTCGGTTTTCAAAAAAATCCGCGGCTCTTTCCTGTTTTTTCCGGTGCCTAAAATTCCAGGCTAAAGTATTATTTCAGGGGATGATTTCAGGTATTCATAAGACTCAGAAAAAATAGTCTCGAGTGGTACTAAAATGAGACCGCTGGTGGGAATCCAGATTCATTTGTTTTACATTGAAAATAACAGCATGACCTTCTCCTATTCAAAAACAGGACATACAAAAAATGATGCCGCTAAAAAAAGAGATCTCTAGTTTTTACAGCGTACTTCCCGTTTTTCCAGGTCAGTGGTCACGCTGCGCAACCAATCAGGTTTCCGATAATAATGTAATCACATTTTCCAAAACTTTAAATTTGCTTCCAGGCTCAAATTTTTGTTCCCGGTTAATTTCCGGGGTTTTCCGGTTTTATTTTAATTACCGGCTATTCTCCGGTCTTCCTGGTTAGTAGAGACCCTGATTATATGGGATGGGGTAATTCTAATACATAATTACAAGGGATAATGCTAGGGTCAAGCATAGGCAAAAAATAAAAAGGTTTTTCTGGGATGAAGGGTCCGAGAATAGACTCGGTCGTCGTCGCCGTGGCGATGTGCCCGAAGGAAGCAGACGCATTATCCAAGCAAGCCATCTTCCTGGCTCGGTGCGGTGGGGTCAGCGAGATTCCTCTGCAAAACCGCAAGTAATCATGGCGAGAGTGCATCCCGAAAATAAATAAACGACCAGTGAAATTCGCTTTTCCGAAATCTCCTCTGGCTCTGGCACGCGAGTTGACAGAACTTTGGCAAACACTCATCCTCATTTTCACGACCTTCCCAAAATGCACACAGAGTGCGCTCAGAAAGAACAATGCTAAGTTTTTTCTGACTCTGACCTTCATTTTCCATATCCGCGTATAATTAATAATAACAACAGTTTACTGCGAGGCATCCCCTCCGCTAAAAAAATGCTACCTCTTCTGGTAATAACAACTTGCTGTTTACTTAATCGACACGTGTCAAGATCACGAACGACAACGTAATCGGCTATCATACGTGACGTTTCGATTCGACGCATCAGATTATTATTATCCACTATTAGATATTCCATTTTTTTTAATTTCCTGCTAAAAACAACGTTTAGAAACAAGCTTTTTCAGGAAACGTGAGAATCAATCTCAGTATTGTCTATCCTGCAAAAATATTTTTCCCTGCTTCTATTTTTCCTTGATTTCATGGAATGTGGAATTCGAAGAATGAATCGATTCCTCTTGAACCCAAATTGTTTGAATTTTAGTTTGTTGATTGCTAAGTTCGTAAATTGAAATAAATTAATTTAAAACTTACCACTGTGTAGAATATGCGATGTGATAAAGCATCTAGAAAAACTTACCTGGAACAAACAATTAAGAATACGATTAAAAAAAGTTCTAAAGAAGTTTTGAAGAGAGAATTTTCGCAATATTAAAAAATTACAACGATCTGAACCGAAAGGTAAAATTGCAGACTATTCTATGTATTCATTTTATGCTCAACACGAATCTGGCCAAAAAAGTGTCGCTCTTCTACAATTTTCGAGATATCGATCATTTTTACATTCTCATCAGAGAAGGTATTAGATTTGTGTAAAATTTGACCCCCCCCCCCCCCCAAACTCCGTTTTTGTCAAATGTCCACGTTTTGAGACCCCCTGAACCCGAAAAACAGGAATTTGAGAATATGTATGTATGTATGTATGTATGTATGTATGGATGTATATATGTATGTAAGCACGATTACTTTCGAAAGAATTGACAGATTGTATTGACCTTTGGGGTACTTTTTTAATGCCTTAAAATGAAGGCCAAGTTCGTTAGCCAGCCATTTTGGATAAAAAACTCAAAAAGTTAGAGCATTTTCAAAATTTTTGAGAAAGCGAACAATTTATGAAAATTTGAAAAAAAAAAACGAAAATGAAAATTGTAAGCCAAACAACGCACGACTTAAAAAGTCAGGAGAAGAAAAACATTGCTTTTTAAACACCCTACAAAATTGTTACAGCAATTTTTTTGATTATCTTGAAAAATCGAAAATTCAAATTTTGATCGCACAACAAAATAATGAAAAATCAAAAATTCCAGTTTGCGGTCAAACTATACAAGATACGAAAAAAGATGAATGGACAAAAATTGTTGATTCGAAAAAGATCTATAAATTTTCCAGTAATCAATTTTCGATAGGACGCGTAGTTTTTGTTTAAATTCATTAAAAATTAAAAAATTAAAATTTTGGACAAACGACACAAGCTACGATAAAAATAATAAGATAAAAGTTGTTCATTTAAAAAAGAGCTACAAATTTGTTACAAAATGTCTTTTGATATGATGCGTGGTTTTGGTTTTATTCGTAAAAAACATTAAAAAATTAAAAAATTTAATTTTTGGACAAACGACAAAAAATATGAAAAAATGAATTGACAAAAGTTGCTCATCTAAATGAGAGATACAAATTTATCATAATAATTTGTTGATAGGACGCATATTTTTTGTTTGAAATCGTGAAAAATGACATCAAAGATAAAAAAATTAAATTTTTGGGAAAACGACGCAAGATACGAAAAATTATTAAGAGACAAAAGTTGTTTACCCAAAAAGGATCTACAAATTTGTTATTAACCATTTTTAGACAGGACAAGCAGACTTTCCTTTAATCTTAAAAAACAAGATTGAAAAATTAAAAAATTAAACTTTTGGAAAAACGGCACAAGAGACAAAAGAAATGAAAAAAACAAAAGTTGTTTAACCAAAAAAACTCTGAAATTTTTTTATAAACTCTTGTTATAAAAATATATTTAGAATAAAAGATTACCTTTTTGGAAAAAGGACACAAGCTACAATAACATTTTATTAAACAAAATTTTTCGCCGAAATTATATCTGCAAATTTGCTCGAAACCACCTTTCGCTACGATGCGTATTTTTAATTTAAATAGTGAAAAATAACATTGAAAATACACAAATTAAATTGATGGAGAAACGACAAAAAATGCAATAAAATGTTAAATAACTAAATTATTTTTTCTTCTTACAGGATGCACACTTTTTGAATTATAAAAACAGACAATGAAAATACGTATGTTTCAATACCAATGCATATTAAGGATTATGATAATATAAATTTATATTTGAAACATTTTTCAGGGTAGTTGAGAATGAAATTTAATGCAAATAAAAAACAAATATTGAAGGAAACATGATAAATAAATTTTGTACTTTATATTGCAATATCTGAATAAGCAATCGCAGGTAGAGGGACATAAATGAATGTAATATACATTTGATATAAAAGTGTTGAACATAATGTAGAAAAGTTCACATTTTGGGCAAAATCGAGTGCGAAGCACGAGATACGTGATGAGAATATGTTCGTCAAAGGAACTTTAACAAAAGAGAATTCACAATCACCAAATTACAGTTGTCGATGCTTTGACCTTTAATTTGAAAAGGTCTGTGCACAAATGTGGGGGAAATACAAAGACCGAGCACGTAGCGCGAGGTAAACACATTATCAAGCTGAACACGAATTCAAAAAAAAAAGTGAAGCCCTCGAAAAAGTTTTGTCGTTCTGTGGGTAGTCCATAAATTAGACTTTCGATTTTTGGTGTACGATCATCTACAATTTGTTCACTTTAAACTTATTTTACATTGTTTAAACCATTTTGAGTTTGAAGCCAGTTTGAAATTATTTATGAAATCAAAATCACTTGCTCCTTTTCATGGGAAAGCTTGAGAGAATTCTGGTTTTTTCGAATCTCTTACACTATGTCGCTTATTAATCATTATTTTCTTATCTAACGAAATAGATCTGAAAAAATTTGTTTAAAAAAATGATTACTGTTTTAAAATTAGGGTATCAGTTCTAAATTCTATAAGTAATTTAAAAAACCAAAATAATAACTTTTCGCGATTTACAGGAGACAAAATTGTTTGAACTAATGAAAATAGTTTAAATAATTTTCAAACATGTTAAAAAAAATATAGTCTTGTAATTCATCAACTGTATCATTTATTCCGTCTTTAGCATGGGTTTTACATCAAACTGCTATTTTGAATTTCGTGGCACACCATCCGGGCACAACTCCATTTTTCTCATTTGAATACTTTGAAAAACCCCAACTCTATGTAAATTTCTAAAGCTCCGGGGACACGACTTAATGTTGAACGATTTGGAAAAAATGCGGCATTTCTTTCTCCGGAAAACGAAAAAATTTAGGGGTGGGTGGTCGATCACCAAAAACCAAAAATCAAATTTTTAGAGGTATAAATTTGGATCACCTTAATTATATCTCCCACTCGGCTAATGTCTTCTCTCTCACCAAGAGTCGAACCCCTGTCGAACTTGATTGGCCAATCATAGCATTTTATTTGACAAAACAAGCTTCATATCAAAACCGCACAATATTCTTCCAAGAAGACATACAGAAGCAATCAAAATCTTAAAACACCCTAATAACATCAATAAGGACAATGGATATAATACCAATCTGATTCGGCTTTCCGTCCTTCCGGGTCTTTAAAAATTACTGGATTGGCCAATCAAGATCGACCAGTCCCCACCAATGGGCGCTCTGGCCAATTACAAGCATCGTATAGAATATATATATATATATAAGAACAACATAACCTGAAACTTCAGTTTCAGTGGTTTCAGGTCAGCCCTGAAGAAGTGAACTGCTATGTTCATGAAACGTTGGTAAGATTCGTATTTTTGCACACGATTTAAACTCGAAGAATACTTTTTAAATTTAATACATATAGAGTATTGAGACGCATCGATTGACCTATTGATGAACCTTTTATGACCAACCAGTACCGACTTATGAAGTTTCGAAAAAATGGTTTGTTCTGTTTTGTATGAAACAAAAACTTTTTTGATATTCAAAACACGACAATAGTTTAAACAAAATTTGTATATCCTGTTTATACGAGAAAAACTTTGTTCATATTAGGAGTACTACAGTATTGTATTTTACATATTTGTTTCCATCATCGAGACACGTGGAATGCCCTATTGACGAACCTCCTATAACCTCTTATGATCATTCATACCCATTTACAAATTGGAAAAATATGTTGTTTATCTTGTTTATATATGGAAAACTTTTTAATATTGGGAAAATAAATTGCCAAAATCAAGAACTTTTCATGGTCTGCCATAACCTACCAATATCGTTTTTTAATTTTTCAACAAAATTCGTTTCCGTATTTATAAGAAGATTTTTTCTATATTGGGAATGTGAGAGTACTGCATTTGATGCAATATTGTTCGCGTCTTCGAGACGCGTAGATTGATCTTTTGACGAACTTTCGAAGACCATTATTGATTAATAAATAGCTACTCAGAAAGTTTTAAGAAAAGCTACATTGTTTATATCAGGTTTTGATTTGAAATATGAAACTACAGTAGGTTAAAGAGTTGTTCGTTGTAACAGAACACATCAATTGACATTTTGGTCGGCCCTCTGATCTTCCGAAAAAAAATATTCAGAAAGACAGAAACATAAGCTTGAAAAATATTGAAAGTATTAATTTTTTTTCTCTTGTTAGGGAAAACCTCCCTCTATGAGGAAGAAAAATTCATTTAATACTTATGAGGAAGCAAAATGCTCATCAAATGAGCACAAATAAATACACCCATAGTACTTCGCAGCCGTATTTTATATGAGATGCATTTGATTCCACTTGAAGGTAAACAAGAAAATTCAGTTGACTTTTTTAGGATTTAAGTCAAATTTAATTTAGTTCAAGTAAAAAATTTGCATCAAATTAGTTGCTCAAAAACGTTCAATTTAATAAGCTCACTCAAATCCGCAATGGAATTTAATTTAACCTTATGAATTCAATTAAATTCAAAACACATAGTTTTAGAATTCAAGTGCACTTGAATTTACTACAATTTAGTTCTAATACAATAGAATTTAATTTAAATTCAGCTATAACTTGAAATTCAGGGGAATGGACTTGAGTTTAGTCAAAATCACTTTAATTAATTTTGAAGCTAAATTCACTGAAAGTAATTCGCTAAGCATTTTTAATACAGTTGAATTTATCTTAAATTCAGAATTCATAGTTCATGATTTTTAAATTTGCTCAATTAGACAGGCTATTACGGGAAACACCAGTTCCCGTTAGATCACTGAGGTTAAGCAGTGTTGGGCGCGGTTAGTACTTGATGGGTGACCGTCTGATACTACTGCGTTGCTGTTGGCGGTCGTGGGTGTGGTGAGCCCACACTTGTAGTTATTTACTACAAGAAACTATCCACCTAGAAACACTACCCGAATCGGGTAGTGTCACGCCTACCCCTAGAGGCTCGCCGAAAGGGAAATGGCTTAATGGTATATAATGGTATACTAACATTGAAATTTTCAATACACTCTTGATTTTGAACATTTTAGAACAATCCTAATAGCAATTAATTTTTTGTTTGTTTTAGAAATTCTATTTCAAAGTCCGAAAATTGGACACGATTTTTGTGAGAATTTTCCATTTTTGTAATGTAAAAAAAACATCATTTATCTTAGTCAGTGGTAATCTAAACAAGTGCCAAGTATAATTAAGTCTTAATTTATTGAATTCTTAGGTACTATTTTTAACGAAACAGTACACTTGATTTACAACTGTTTCTCTGGAATTGCTAATATTCGAGAAGATAATCGTTGTGACTTCAAGATCGGATAACTACCAAGTAATAATAAATCACACAAACAACGTCAAGCCAGACTTTTTTATCAAAAAATTATGGTTCAGCGACTATTCGTCATCTAATGAAAACTATTTTGCAGCAAAAAACTTGTAAAAAGCCCTTTTTTTTATTAACTGAGTTTGATCAGAAAAATATGTTTTCTCTTTCTTTCCTTTTCAAACACGATCTTCGCTGCTGATCTATTTTTAAAATTTGGCACGACACTTTCGATTAATAATAGTTGTCTCTTTATCCCCGGCGGACAAACAATATATTTCCGTCCACCCACGAGAGGTCCTGGGTGGTGTAATATCGACATAGTAAGATTACCACCCCCACCACTTTCACGCTCTCTTTCATTTGTCGCGAGTCTATCCAGCTGGCAGGATCCTCTTCATTCATGTGGAGTTCTGCCAGAGTCCTTCTAATTTCAACACTGAAGAAACAAGCGAGAAAGAGAAAGACAACTTCTTTCCTAATCGTTAGTATTTCATTCATATTATTCATATGACTATCGGTAATTTTACTTTTCCCGAGTAGCTGCTTAAACAAACATTAGACGGGTGGAAAATAAAAAGTTAACATTATCACGTCCCTGAAATATTATAGAGGAAAGGGCTCGAATTTGATATACCAACTCCTTTTCGATGGATTGCCGGGACTCTATGAACCGAAATTCAACCAACAATAGGTCATTCGAAAGGTTATTTAATAACCTTTCGGATGGTTCGATTGCATCAACAAGTCTTTTTTGAATAAATATTTTCCAAAAAACTAGTTTTTCGAAAATCGGTAAATTGTGGCTCTAATTTTAAATACCTATAAAAACATCGAATCACATGAAAAATAAGCAAGTTTCCGATATGAAAATAATTATTAATATTATTTAGGATGATACAAAGTATAATCGAATCTGGTATTTGACATTCTGAAATCTGCAAAGAAGACAAATTGGACAATAAGCGTTAGTATATACACTACACTCGTCATTGTTAGGATCACATGAATCCACACTAAACAGGCACAGACGTACTCATACAAACGTGCATGAATACATGAACCCATTTTTTTAACATTCAGGGGGCTGAATAATGTTTAACTGTGATTTTCTGATATATCAAATTCGAGCCACCCGGTACAAAATGTTCATGTTTAAAACGCATAACCCCTAAAAAGAAGCATCTCCATATCTACATTTATTGGAAAAACTACATTCCCGGAATAATGAATAGACATTTAAGACTTCCCTGGAATGAACTCCTGATTTCCGATTTTTTATTTTTCTATCTCACACAATCTAAAAACAGACAGTTGTTAGGAGGTGAAGATATAGGACAACAAAACTGCGACATAGAACATAATGCATTAGAAAACCCAATTGAAAAAGTCTGTATCACTGAGGTCAGAGATATAATTAAGAACTTGAAAAACGGTAAGGCTGCTGGTATAGACAGTATTAGCGCGGAAATGCTTAAATACGGTGGCGAGTACATACCTCACAGGTTGTGCGAATTGATAAATTTATGTTTCGAGAGAGAAGAAGTCCCAGACGATTGGAGAAAAGCGATTATTGTACCAATATACAAAAGAAAGGGAGATAAAAGCAACTGCAGTAATTATAGAGGTATCAGCCTGCTAAGTACAGCAAGTAAAATATATTCAAAAATATTATTCATAGGGTAATGAACATGACAGGAAAAAAGATATGAGAAGTCCAAACTGGATCTATGCAAGGAAGATCATGTACAGATCAGATATTTAGTTTAAGACAGATTACAGGAAAAAGCTTGCGAGTAGGAAAGAAAGTTTTCTGTGCATTTGTTGACCCAGAAAAAGCATTTGACAAGGTCAATAGAAGTAAACTTTGGGAAGTCCTAAAAGAGTATGGAGTAAATGGATGGGCTCATACAAGCAATAAAAGCAATATATACAGGTAGTAAAGCGAGTGTGAGGGTAAATGAGAAACTGAGTGACTGGTTCGATATTATGCAAGGCGTGAAGCAAGGATGCGTTATATCCTCGTGGCTATTTATCACATTCATTGATAAGTGTCTAAGAACTGCCCTCTTCGACGAAGAAGGTGTAGATCTCGAAACAGTCAAGGTACGTGGGTTAGCTTTCGCAGATGACAAGATTGTTATGGCAGAATCAGTCGAGGACTTGCAAAGAATGTTGGATAAACTTAATACAAGCATGAAGAACATGGGCTTCAAAATTAACGTGAATAAAAGGAAAATCATGGTGTTTGAGGGAAAAAGTGAGAAAACAATATGCAACATTGTCCTCAATGATGAGAGATTAGAACTGTGCATTTGTTGACCTAGAAAAAGCATTTGACAAGGTAAATAGAAGTAAACTTTGGGAAGTCCTTAAAGAGTATGGAGTCAATGAATGGTTCCTACAAGCAATCGAAACAAATATATGCTGGCAGCGAAGCGTGTAAGGGTAAATGGGAAACTGAGTGACTGGTCCGATATCATGCAAGATGTTAGACAAGGATACGTTCAAAATGCATGGACTTGAAGGAAGCCAAAGAGGTATGCCAGGACAGAAAAGTGTAGCGACAAACAGTTTATAAAAAACACATAAAGAAGAGTCTCAGAGGAATGAATTACGCCTAAAATGAAAGACCTTGGATATCAATGCGCCCAAGTGGAGAGCTTACATGGTAACTTTTTGAAGCTCTGTGCCTAGGGTGATTAACTTGTAAATCTATCCCCCCCGTAAAAACCTCTTTCTCACTCTTCTCATATGAACTGCACGACAGAAAAGGGTCAGTCGCGCTTACCCCGAGAGGCATATGGCTCAACGGTATAATAATAATAATATAATTTTATTATTTATTTTATTAATTTATCAATTGTTATTATTTATTAATTAATTTTTACTATTGATTAATTATAATATAATATAATAATAAGAATACCGAAGGTGTTCTCGCGTTGTCGTCGCGGTAGGGCTTCAGCTTTCCTCTCATGAATTTTACGGCTATGTTGGCCCTAGCATTACTACTGACAGGTTTTCCCATGCCAGGCAGGCAGAGAACGAAGAGGACAGTGACTAAGAGGAACACCAAACCCCGTAAATGATAATGGAGAGTATTTTAAAAATATTGAAACGTTTGTCGCTACCCGAGGATCGTCGGGGCGCCCCTGGAGCCACCGCTGGGGGCCAACGCATGCGGGACGGTGGTGATGGTGAGCTGCGAGATGGTCAGGCAGATCTCACTAATCAAACAGCTAGCCAGCAAGAACATCTGCGACATACGGTAAGCAGTGAAACATCAACTGTGTCTGCTGAGGATGCTTTGGCTAGCGTTAGCTATTTGCAGCCAACCACTTCAACAGAAATAACGTGGGAAAGCATCAAGTGGGATACCACAATGAATGAGGAATTGATGCGTCTCTATTATGAAAGTGCAGAGTTTGAAACCTCACGCAAAAAATGATAACATTTTAGAGCGAAATTTACCGCAAAGTATCCTCAAATAGAGAAAGTCGCACTAAGAAATCTTATCGCTATAAGGTGAAGGACATCAGGATTAATCTACTCATCTCAGAAGATCGAACAACAGGTTGATTTAGAGTAGAAAATCAAAGGCAATGGACAGCAATTAGAGGAAGCCGCGTCATACGAACAAGCAGCGGCAATTGATGTTCTTCCTCAACCTGGTGATGATCCAACACCACCACATCCTCCGGAGGTAGATGGCCTGATACAACCAGTGCCAGAAGCAGAGATTCAACAACCAAGGAGGCGATTAAAATGGACGTACCATATGAACAGAGATGTGATGCGCTTTTATTTTTTGGCAAAGAAAAGTGGGCAAAGTTTAAGGAGAGAACATCATCATCTCTTCTTACTTAAGTACTCAGGACTAGCCACAAGAATAAATGAGCAGAATCTAGCAGATCAAAAACGCTCAATATCTGTAAAAAAAATTGCTTTCGGCTGTTGAAATAGCTGCTATCGAAATGGAAGTGGAACAGCAGCTATTGATGAACTTCCATTGGAAGATGTGGACAACGAAGACTTGATTGCAGCTGAAGGCATAGGTGCTAGAGATAATGAACATCAAGTACCGGATGGAATAGAACCACATCCGGACATTATACACGATGATCTAAACAGCGAAGACCCAGAAAAACTACAGCACCTTGGAAGGAATTTTGGTCATGCTTTACTGGAGTTCAGACATGGAGAACCAACACAAAGGCATTCAACTGCCCAAGATGAACATCGCAGATGATCTGCGTACACTAATAGAACACCTGAACAGCAAGGTTTTACCTATGCATTTGAACGCAACAAAAACTGCGTTAGAGGTGCAAACTCTAGTATACTGTGCAGCTGTGGCAACCGTTAGAACGTTGGGCCGCAGAACTAGGCCTATAAATGCAGTCTTTGCCCCAAGACAGGAGCGAGATCCACCATGGAACATCAGGTTGGATATGGATGTCAGCAAAGTAAGGTGCAAACTGGGTCGACTGACTCAATATAAGAAAGGAAATCGCACCAGAAAGCTGATACACCATGTTATTAAAATCATCCACCCTCGGTAAATCGAGACATTGACACCAGCAATATTGGATGAGATTATAGACTTCCAGCGGCAGTGACTTGATGTGCTTACTGCTAGACTGCGTCGGTACAAGAAAAGTAGTGCAAGAAGGCAACAAAATCGAACCTTTCAGGCAGATGAAAGAAGGTTCCATCGTGAACTGAGTGTAAAGCAAAATAATCCACAAGACACCGAAGTCCCTCAATTGAAAGACATGACTAACTATTGGTCAGATGTTTGGGAAAAAACTAACAGAAGCAATTTGGACACTGTATGGTTCCAACTAGAGAAAGCAAGAGCAAGCAATAACCCTGCAATGGAGCTGACGAACATCACAGCTTTAGATGTTTCAGCGGTTTTGAAAAAAGCATGTAACTGGAAAGCTCCAGGTCCGGACATGGTGCACAATTTCTGGTACAAGTACCTGACTAGTGTGCATCCTGCGTTGGCACGGTGTTTTCAGAAGATCATCGAACATCCAGATCTGATGCCAGGCTTTATGCTGCAGGGTACTACGTATATGTTACCTAAAAAACCAGACGCTCAAAATCCAGCTGAATTTCGACCGATAGCCTGTCTTCCAACAATATATAAATGTCTTACAGCTATCATAGCAGATACGGTATATTCTCACTGCGACGAGAATGGCATCCTTACAGAAGAACAAAGAGGATGTTGTAAAAACTCGCGAGGCAGTAAAGATCTAGTCACCATAGACGCTGTTGCCATGACGCAAGCTCGTAACCACCAAAGGAACTTGCACATGGCATACATTGACTACAAGCAAGCGTTTCCTTCCGTACCACATGACTATTTGCTTGAAGTCTTAAAAGTATACAAAATTTGTCCACGCATCATTGACTTCCTAAGTCGTGCGATGATGCTTTGGGGTACAAGAATCAAGTATTTTGATCATGGACAACCAAGGATAACTAGATCAATACGCATTACGACGGGTATATTCCAAGGAGACTCCTTCAGTGAATTATGGTTCTGTTTAGCGTTGAACCCTCTGAGCAAAACTTTAAATAGCATGTCTTATGGGTTCCGAGTAAATGATAATGAGGATGGTCATCAAGTGACCCATCTTCTATACATGGATGACCTGAAGCTGTACGCTAGTTCGGACAAGAAACTGCAGCAAGTGATCGATGTCACAAAGCAGTTTTCCAATGATATCCACATGGAGTTTGGACTAGATAAATGCAGAACAGTGCATTTAATCAGAGGAAAATTAGGGACCGCAGAACAGGAGAACGATTACGTGAATGACATCGAGGCAATGGCTGAGGGCGAGTCATATAAATACATGGGTATTCTCGAATCCAAGGGTATTCAGCATACGATAGTTAAGAAAAGCATAACGACTGCCTTCACTACAAGACTCAGATTGGTTCTGAAGAGTTCTCTTAACTCGGCAAACAAGATCAGGGCAATCAACACCTATGCCATCCCTGTTCTCACGTACTCCTTTGGGCTCAAAAAATGGTCGAACACCGACCTCGAACGATTAAACAGAATCATCCGCGTAGAAATGACGAAACACCGAATGCATCACAGTGATTCGGCGATTGAAAGGGTTGTTCTACCACGACATAGAGGGAGTAGGGGTATTGTAGATGTCACAAAGATGTAGAAGGTGCGTGGGCTTTATTGCGGGATACCATTGTTGAAACTGCGATTGAAGTGTGTGGTATGGCGAGGGTAGGAAAAAAGTCTGGCGATGCGTGGTGGAACGATGAAATTGCGGCAGCCCAACAAGAAAAGAAAGAAGCGTACAAAAGAACGTTGAACATGACAGGTCTTAGCGATGAGGAGAGAAATAGGCTCAAAAATGATTACAGACACAAAAAGAGGAAAATTAAACGTCTAGTCAAAGAGAGTAAAGAGAAAACCAGAACAGAAGAAGAGAACAAAATAAAAAACTGCTTTGAAGGAATTATGAAACTATTATTTAAAGAGATGAAGGGAAGTAAAAGTACAGAGTTTTTTAGCATGAGAAACAGCAAAGGTGAAATGCTATATGATATAGACGGGATAGTAGACGCTTTAAAAGATTCTTTTAAAGAACTATTAGGAGGTGAAGATATAGGGCAACAAAACTACGACATTGAACATAATGCATTAGAAAACCCAATTGAAAAAGTCAGTGTCACTGAGGTCAGAGATATAATTAAGAACTTGAAAAACGGTAAGGCTGCTGGTTTAGACAGTATTAGCGCTGAAATGCTTAAATATGGTGGCGAGTACATACCTCACAGGTTGTGCGAATTGATAAATTTATGTTTCGAGACAGGAGAAGTCCCAGACGATTGGAGAAAGGCGATTATTGTACCAATATATAAAAAGGGAGATAAAAGCAACTGCAGTAATTACAGAGGTATCAGCCTACTAAGTACCGTAAGTAAAATATACTCAAAAATACTTATTCGCAGGGTAATGGAAATTACAGAAGAGAAGATATGGGAAGTCCAAAGTGGATTTATGCCAGGAAGATCATGTACAGATCAGATATTTAGCCTAAGACAGATCACAGAAAAAAGCTTGAGAGTAGGAAAGAAAGTTTTCTGTGCATTTATTGACCTAGAAAAAGCTTTCGACACGGTAAATAGAAGTAAACTTTGGGAAGTCCTTAAAGAGTATGGAGTGAATGGAGGGCTCCTACAAGCAATAAAAACAATATATACGGGTAGTAAAGCAAGTGTAAGGGTAAATGGGAAACTGAGTGACTGGTTCGATATTATGCAAGGCGTGAAACAAGGATGCGTTATGTCCTCGTGGCTATTTATCATATTCATGGATAAGTGTCTAAGAACTGCCCTCTTCAACGAAAAAGGTATAGATCTCGAAACCGTCAAAGTACGTGGGTTGGCTTTCGCAGATGACAAGATTGTTATGGCAGAATCAGTCGAAGACTTGCAAAGAATGTTAAATAAACTTAACACAAGCATGAAGAACATGGACCTCAAAATTAACGTGAATAAAACGAAAGTCATGGTTTTTGAGGGAAAAAGTGAGAAAACAATATGCAACATTGTCCTAAATGATGTGAGATTAGAACAAGTTGACAAGTACGTATATCTAGGTAGTCTATTCACTAGCGACGGAAAAATAGATGGGGAATTAGATAGGCGCATAAATAAGGGTAAGCAGGTTATCGGTAGAGCAGGATCCATCCTCACGAATAAAAACATATCAAAAAAAGCTAAAATGGCCATACATAATTCCATATTCGTACCAACTGTACTATACGGTAGCGAGGCATGGACCTGTCAAGAAAAGGACAGGAGTAAAATCAACGCGATCGGCATGAAACCTCTGCGCATAATATGCGGAAAAACACTGATGGACAAAGTCCGAAACGAGATAATCCTCAAAGAATGTGGTACAGGAGACACGCTAGTTGACATATGGGAAAGAAATCAGTTAAGATGGTTCGGACATCTTGAAAGAATGAAAGATGAACGACTGACGAAGCAAGTATATAAAGGTAAAGTAAATGGCAGAATGCCCAGAGGTAGACCGCCGAAAGAATGGTTAGAATCTGTAAATGAGACATTGATCCGAAGAGACATAAGAAGTCATAGGAACAGAAGAGCTTGCATGAAGAAATGCATGGACGTAAATGAAGCTAGAGTAGTATGCCAGGACAGAAATGTGTGGCGGCAAATAGTTTATAAGCAGAGTGACAATAGAGTGAATGATGCCTGAAACAAAGACCTTGGATTCTAATGGGCCCAAGTGGGGAACCATACATAACAATTTTGTGAGGCTCCTCACTTGGGGTGATCGCTAGAGAGATTGATCAGCAACCTGGGTCGGAGCAGTGTTGCGGAGTGGACGTGTTATTTGAATAAATAACACGAAAACTCCAGATCAATCTAAAATATCTATACCATAACACATATACCTATATACCTATCTACCTTATACCATATAACGACCTACTTTACACCTATATACCTATCCCACTACTTTCCAACCGAGCAAGTCACGCCTACCCCGAAAGGGAAATGGCTTAATGGTATAATAATAATAATAATAATAATAAATAAAACTGTTTGAGTCACAAGTTACACAGTTGCGGGACTATTTTAACAGCAAGCGAGATGTTACGCTTTACAATACGATCTGTAAAGCGGATCTTGACTCACGCCCTTGAATTTGTCCTCAGAGGAGGCCTTGAATATCAGGGCAGAAACCATAGAGGAATTAGAAACGCAATGGAGACAGAAAGCCATCCACGGCGAACACCCCAAAACGTTAGATCAATATGAAGTGGATAGTGAGGCATCCAATATTTGTCTGAGGAAGGCAGTCCTGTATCCAGAAAGGAAAGGATTCGTCATTGTTATGTGGAGATGGCAACTAATCCATCGAGCACATTATTGATGGTTGTCGCGTCATGGCTCAAAGAGAATATACGCACAGGCATAATGATGTGGCGGGCATTATACATCAACAAATTGCCCTAAACCTAGGACTCTTAACAGAATGGATGCCTTTCTATAGATACATTCCAATGCCCGTTTTAGAAAACGAAGATTACATCTTATATTGGAATGTTACTATCCAGAGTACAGAAAAACCTGGGGTTTCTATTAGAACCAATTTTTTGTTCCAAAGGAACCCAAAATGATAAATGGTTCAAATAGAGCCTTTCAGTCACTTCTGCCTTGACTCACTTCAAAGATTTTACAAGTTAATGATGCACATTTTGCTTCATGATTCGAATTAGATAATATTGCTCTGGGAAAAATTTAATGAAGAAATTAAAATCATAGACATTAGTCATTCTTGAAAGGAAGATATCGCACCTGAAATGTGACAGTTTTTAAGGTTATGTTGAAAATCCGTTGTCTTCCACTGCACATGCGCAAGAAGCGTGGGACTATTTTAAATGATATAATGAACATTGCAATATCAAGTTAATATTAAATTCTTTCAAGAAGCTAGGTATTTCTATAATTGAATTTAATTTTTTTTAAAGAAAAATAAAAAAATTTTGTCAATATTTATCTGTATAACTGTATAACTGTAAATTCATAGTATTTATTGATTTTAAATGGGCCCGCGCTATTCGGCACATGCGCAGTTGAAAACGTCGACATCCGCCGATGGCCATCTATCGGATATGAAAGAACTAAAAAGGAACCCTTAATAAGAGTTCCTTTAGAGCCTAAATTCTAACTGATCCCAAGTTTTACTTGAGCCGCAACGTTACTGATCCCTCCGTTTTTTCTGTGACTGATCATTACATCCGAGCCAATCAATCCGATATCATTATGCGAGAAAAAAAAGGTGGAAGAGTCTACATCATCGACATTGCTTGTCCACTTAACCGAAATTTGCAGGCAACCTATACAACCAAGATCCATAAGTATAGCGAGCTAAGGCATGAAGTAAAGGCAATATGGAGGAATGTGAAACATGCATCTATTCATCCTATTGTGATTTCGGCTACAGGCAATGTGCACGCAAGATGCACTGAAAATCTTGAACATTTTAGACCATCAGGAAGCAAGCGACTAAGAACCTATGGCGTGATACATGGTGGCTCTAAGAAAGCATCCAGAGGCGACTGTTGTCATCTCCAACACTCAAGGCCGCTGTGTAAGGATAACAGCGGTAAAGACAAACTGCAAACCATGGGTATCACGAAAAACCGGGTTCACCTGAGAAAAAAATAAAAAAATCCTCGTAAATCTCCTAAAATTCGTTGAAATCCTGGAAGAATCCCATGGAATCTTTTTAAATATCCAAGAAGCTTATGAGATCGATAAAATCGTTCCGTACCTTTCAAAATTCTAAGAAATCCTTCGAAATCGCATATAAATTTATTAAAATACCTTAAAATCATTAACCCGTTGTGGTCATATGGGGTCTAGCTGACCCCAGGCGAAGTTTGAGGTCTAATATCTCAAATTTGTCTGCCCAAAATCAAATCTGTGGCGCGATCTGTTATTGATATAAGGCTCCTCTAAAACTTCCAACACGTGGCAACGGTCGGCGTGACTTGAATCGTGTTGTAGAATTCGGTTTGTGCCGACGTGTTTTTTGGTGGAGTCTCACTGACCCCCTGTGACCAGTGCGATCGAAAGTTGTAAAAAATTTTGAAAATAAATTGAGTTAAATAGTGTTTCAAAATAATCTTCAGAACGTATGTATTTGTGCGCGTGTTGGATTTTTTTTTCTTTCTTCTCTGAGTACGATTTTTCAACGTTTATACACGGAGAGAAAAATCAGCGTTTGAAATGACGAAAGGGCATCGTAGTCAAAAACGACGACTCATCGTCGTCGGAGGCGACGAATATCGTCGTTTGAAACGACATGGATCGTCGTTTGAAACTACGAAACTCTTGCATTCCTGAATTAGGCCCCGCCATATGGGCGGGGCTTATTGTTGGTTGCAGTGCGATCATCGTTTCAAGCCACGATCCACGTCGTTTCAAACGACGAGAGTCGTGGTTTCAAACGATGATACCTATCATCGTTTTGAACGACGATTTCGTCATTTCAATCTACAGTTCTCGTCGTTTTGAACGACGATCAAGACTCGTAGTTTCAAACGACGAATAAGCGTCGTTTCAAACGCTGATTTTTCTCTCCGTGTAGAGATGCCGTACAATCTTCGAAGTCGGCCGATCACAAAGTTCCTCGTTGAAAACAACGACGAGGAGGAATCTTTTGATGGTGCAGGCTCTGAAACCGAAGACCACGTTTCAGAAGAGTCAGGGCATTCAGATTTTGGAGATGAAGCTGAAGAATACGCTGCAGAGTCTGATGAAGAAACGGCCGACGAGCTCGAGAGTGCGTCGTTACGTACATTTGTTTAGAGTGTGTTGGTGAAGCTTAATAATTTTTGTATAAACTTGTATTTCTTTTCTTTTGTATTTTTCTACTATTTTTATTGATAAAATTAATAAATGTAAAAAAAAGACATTTTTTCTAGTGTTATATTCCATGTTAACGCTCACCTCTTTAATTTTACAAATTTCACCAAAACTGCTCACTTCAATCATCAAAATAAATATGGTTTTTTCGATGCATCATTATAAATTATTTTTTTCTTCAAATTATACTATCTTGCAAGTACAAACCCAAAATATTTCCACTTTATCTCAAAAATTTGATTTTTTAAGGATTTTGATGTGAAAAAAGTGAAAATTTTGAAAAAAAAATTTCTGTGTATTTTTCATTATAAAAATTTTGTTTAATAAGCAAAAAAACCCGTTGGATCTTAAAAAAGAGACTTTAAAACTAAGTTCGGTAGAAATTTTAAGTCGATATATTAAATAGAAGGAGAATGACAACGGTTTTTCCACGTGGGGTCCACCTGACCCCTTATGACCAACACGTTATTATTCGGAGGTGTGACCACAACGGGTTAAAGCTCTTGAAAATTCCTTCGACTTCTCGAAAATACATTCAAATTTTTAAATTCCTTTGAAATCCCTACAAATTATTGAAATCTATTAAAAATTCCTTGGAAACGTTTTTAACATCCTGTAACAAAATTGTAATATTTGAAAATCTCTTGAAATCTTTGAAATCCTACGAAATCCATCAATTATTAAGAATAAATTCTTTGAAATCCATTCAAATAATATAAAATCCCTTGAAATTACGTGCAATCTAATAATATTCCTCGAAATATATGAAGTCCTGTGAAATACTTTGAGATACAGGGAAATTCATTACAATATCTTATTGGATCTTTAAAATCCTTTAGAATGATTAAAATCCTTGAAAACCTTCTAAAATTCCTTGAAGTTCATTAAAAATCCGCTGAAATATTTGGAAATGTTGGAAATTCCCCGAAATCCCTTTAAATCTTTAAAAATATCCTAAAATCTTATAGCTAATATAAAAAATATATAAAATAGAAATATTTAGAATGATTAAAGTCTTTGAAAACCTTATAAAATTCCTTGAAGTTCATTAAAAATTCGCTGAAATATTTGGAAATGTTGGAAATTCCCCGAAATTCCTTTTAAATCTTTAAAAATATCCTAAAATCTTACACTGAAAAAAAAGATTAGTTGGGACTACTAATGAAATTGTTGGGATAACTATTTTAGTTAGTTAATAATGGTACTGCTATTTAGTTAGTTGTGAGAACTATTTTTGTTAGTTGGGGCACGAGTAGTTGCCGTTACTATTTAATTAGGTAGACTAACTATTTCAGTTTGTCAAAACGACTATCTGTAGGTAGTTGAACTTACTAATATAGTTTGTCATGTCTATATACTAAAAAACTTGAAGGTATAACTATTTTCTTTTCGTTATACAGAGAGTAATTAAAATATCTGTCACTAGACTATCGAAATCTGAATTAAAAAGATCACAGTCTGCACACGGGCATCATTTTTTGGGACATCTTAGGGACGCTGATGTTAGTTCAGCTGATAAGACGTTCTAAAAAAATATCTCCCTACGCCCACTGGGATCTTCGTAATTGCAGATGCACTTTGTAGGTTAGGATTTCCAGTAATAAAACTTTAAACTCGTTTGATTTTTCCATTTCTTATACGTACCTTCAGATGCTTCGACAAAATCCCCAAAGCCTAAACTTTGCAACACTTTTGATACTTCCATCATTAAATGATGAACGAGATATCAAGTGAGCAACGAGTTATGACGGCCATGTCTAATCGTTCTCCCTCGTTTTACCGCATGTATGTTTGTACCTTTGTCACATTCTCAATCGTACCAACCAAGGTAGCAAATAAAATAGTTATGCCACCTACATTAATTTGTCAGAGAAATCAATTAATATTACAGACGACTAATTTATTAGTAACTCTGACTACTAAAACGTCACTACTGTAAACTAGTCACGAGCACTACAAACGGCTTCCTAAACCGACTACTTGATTAGTTGGCGTTACTAACTGAACAGTTGTAAGAACCAATGAATGCTTTACTAATAAAAAGGTAGTAGTCCCAACTATTCATTTTTCTCAGTGTATAAATATCTTATATATAATAATAAAACTCCCTTGAAATATTCGGGAATTTAATCTGTAACTTTTATTTCTATATGAGATTTTATCCCAGCAGGAACTACCAGCAAAGAACAAAATAAATAAGTTAATTTAAGGTTTTATACCAAAATTATTTTATATTTTTAATTTACATTATCCATTTTCTATCTTTTTTAAGTAGTTCAGCTTTAAAGATTTGTAATTAAAACTCTTCAATTTTAAAAATGTATAAATAAAACTTCTTAAAGGTTGATGATTCTGAAAATTAAAAGTGAAGTTTTAAATTCTAAATTTTCCACATTGAACAAATTTCGATTGTAACGCAACAAAATTACAGAATTTTTATTGTAGGACTTAAAACCTGCATAATTTTTTAATTGTAAACTTTCTAAATTAAAAAATCTTCTATTTTAAAGATTTAAAATTGAAAGTTCTACCATTCTGGAGTTACAATTGAAAATTCTTGAATTTTGTAAATATAGAGTAATTCAATTTTGAAGATTTACAATTGAAAATTTTTTAATTTTATTGATTTTTAATCTAAAATTCTTCAACTTTAAATATCTGAAATGAAAAACTATTCATTGTTCAATGTGCATAATAGAAAAAGGTGGTTTTTTAATGTTGTCTTGGAATATGCAGTACAATTTCGAAGATTAAAAATGGAAAATTAATCAAATTAGAGGACCTAACATTGTAATCGATTCAATTTTATATATTTTCAATTGAAAATGCTTCAATTGTGATAAGTAAAAATCATAACATTGATTTATCTTTTGAAAATTCTTATAATTTTTTACATTTGTAACATAAGGTAAAATACCCAGTCATCGCCAGGACCCCAGTGATCACCACTTGGTAGTTTTATGTAATAAAAATAACAAATAAACCTTCGGAAATATTTTTCAAACGAAGTTTTAAGTTACTTTCAACAACGATAAATACAGTGACACTTATTTCAGAGTATTAAGATTGAGCGAATGGCAGGATAAAAATACTATTTTTTACATTCACGATTTGACAGAAAAATCATAGATTTCTTACGCCATGGTGTAAAAATCTTTGTAACATTTTTTTAAATGTCGATAGTTAACAAACTTGCTAAGTTGGCCAAGACTGGGCGCTTTACCTTACGTTTCCGAATATAAAAAAAGAACTTTGTAGGAACTTCGAGTTACTTGAATCAGTGACTGCGAATGCAACAAGTTACAAGTACATATAATTAACAAATAAATCGAAAAAGCTTCAAGTGGAAACAGAATTTTATAAGATGTTAAACTGGTGTACACTGATAAACCGTCAAACTGGGTGGAAGGAAAAAAATCAAGAGACACAAGCACGCGATAAGTGATCTTGTAGAGGACGTTGCACTAAATTTATTTTTACAAGAAATAAATTACCATAGGGTTTGAATAAGAATGTTATTCCTAAGCGGATTTCCAAAATTTTCAACCACTTGAAATCTTAAATAATTTTCCATGTCTTTCGGAAACCTGATTGAAAATGTCTATTCATAAAATCAGAAAATACAAAATTAGACCCATATTACCCTGAAATACTATGGTCGAATGTCATCATATTAAAAAATATTAAAAATTATCTGCGCATGCTTCACTTTTTTGTGCTCTCCGTATAACGGATGTCATCATAATGACCACTCATTTAAATGTAGTATTCCAAATCGGCAGTTCCAACCAATTTTAAGTAAGCTATTAAGTAATTAAAATGAAAAAGCGTTTTTATCAAATGTTGAGATTATAAACTTAAAAAAAACGATAAAAAATGCATGCAAATTCTCTATTATAACTGAAAGGTTATTATTGTATGTCGGTATGCGACTCATATTACAATTTAATTGGGTTAAAAATTGTAAACACACGCAACTGATATTAATTCAAGATTTTTCGTCGACTGAACATAAATTTGATGTTAAGAGTCGGCATAATCAAATACAAATTAAACAGATAACACGTACGTGTTTTGTGAATAATATAATTTTGATGATTTTCAAACAGAATTTTTTAGATTGTAATCATCATTTTTGTAAATTATATTTTGCTACCTTAAATAAATAGTTGTAAAATAAGAAGGTAGTATAAAAAGACGAAGAAGGAATACGGAAGGGAGTGGGAGTTAGTTTTGGTTAACTCTCTTCACTATTTTCTTTTAATCCCTTTTTTTATTGGTATATATTATGTTGTCTCTAATAACCCAGAAATATTGATGTTTCAAGCATATTTTTCTCTGATAGTCCACTCTATATAATTTGTTACATAAGAAAATTCAGTTAAGAACTATGTTTCTTATAACCCTTTTGAAAAAATATAAAAACAGAGACATTTAGCCGTGGACTTGCTTTTTGTTTCAAAATTTGCTCAGTTTCTTAGTCACCTTTACAGGTAGGTATAATTAGGAAATTTCGTTTTTTTCCCCTTCAGAAAAATTATTCAAGAACAAATTAAATTTAAAATTCGACTACTACTTTTCAAAATAACAGTTTTTTCCATTATTTTAATTCATCTTTATATTATTGGAATTAAAGCATAAGATTCCTATAAGGTGTAGTATAAAAACATAATATGTTAATATATTATACTCTTTAGTGATATTTTCCACTCGATTCAACACCTTTTCATGAATTATAATTATTCGAACTGTTATTTTTCTCGACTCAATATTCTCATTTGACTGAGTACCTAATGAGTATGCATAAATGAATAAGTCAACATTGTACGTCACTTCGTAAATTTCTCGTTATTGCGTTTCGGCATAATTAGGTGAAAAATTATCAACGAATAAAATGGCAAACCACAACATCACAATTTAATAAACCAAAACAGAATACGCGCAGGACAATACTCATACTTCTTTGTATTCTTAAAGATGTAATATAAAAATCAAAATAGGGTAAACAGGGGTATTATCGACACTAATACAATTGCACGTGTATATAAATAAAAGATTAAACCTACGTAATCGTATCCCATTTAAAGCGTCAAAATCTAATTAATTTCATGTATTTACGGAAAGTGCCGGTCACTATACGCAACAAATTTATAGTTCAAACAGAAAGATAATGGAAAATCAAATCAACATAACTTAGCTATTTTTGAAAACTTATTTTTGTTTTTGAAACATCCAGCTGTACCCCCGATTCGCGGATTGTCATATCTTTGAATTAACTATGTTACCTCGTCAGTTTCAAATTGAAAGTATTAATTGAAGCTAATAAATTCGCTTATTTTATTTAGATTCCCTTAAATCTTGATAATTTCAACGTAAAATATATTAAATAAATTATACACTAAGAACCTCTGTCAAAACTATTCCTATTTAATTAGCTCAGACTTCCAACATTTTGATTTTACCTATAAAATATCTTTGTTTTAAGGATTTAAACATGTGATTCATTAATAATAATCATCAAAATAAATTTTTCTGCACATCCTTATATTTAACAATTTTTGCAAATATCATTGGTTCATTTTCAACTATATTTATAGCTAGATCAATGATAAATATCGTTGGTTCAGTTAAAATAATTTTCCTTGGGGGAAAGTATACTATACTTTGAGCTGAGGGAAAAAATGTATAGGTTATAATCCAAAAAAAGGGAGAAAATGTTAAAATTGATTAATATCTCCTACTATCTTTTTTAATTTAAAAATTTCCAAAAATTCTTTTGGTTCACAAATTATGGCGAAATTTTTGTATGTACAGTTTTTGACTGGGAAAAATAATGAGAAACACAAACCAAATTTTTGCTGAATTGCGTGCATATGACTCAATCGGAAAGAACATGCTTTTTTACACATTTTCAAAAAATTCTGAATAGAGCAATTTTTTTTTTAATTTCCAACTGTATATATAAAAACTGCAATATAAACTGTACATATAAAAAGTTTGCTACAATTTTTTAACTGATAGGACATTTTTTTGAATTTTCAAATAAAAAGAGAGATAAGAAGTGATATTAATCGATTTAAAAAATTCTCAGAACCGCATTACAACTTTGCATATACTGCGTAACAGCAGTTTGGGGATTTATGTGTCATTGAGAGAATTTGTCGTATAACAAATCCTAAATTTTATATGAAGTATATTTAAATATATGAGAGTTTAATTCAACTATGCGTAGCTTTTTTCAAATTTTTATAGAATCTAAAATTCAGTGGATATTTGCTTTACGAAAAATTTTCTCAATGACACATTCTGAAACTGAAACACAGCATCTGAGAGATTGACACGCAGTTATGTTTCATCATGTAAAATGATGCAACACAACGTAAAAATTTAATGAAACCCCCATCTGAGTGAAAAGACTGTTCAAATAGTGATATCACACGTTCTTAAATATGTTTCAATGATTTTCTGCAGTGTACCTCGTCCAAAGAAACAGACAATAACAAAAAGGCAATACTGCTGTGAAAACAAGACCAAAAATACCAAGGAATAATAAAACAGTTTTAGGCTTTACTAAACTAAATACATATTTGAGAAAACTTGTCAGCCATTTTTCTCGAAGTAGATACTGATATTTTTCAAGGTAGAAAATAGATACCTTTACAATATTTAATATCCTTCAAAGAACTTCGATTCCTTTAGAAAATATTCTTAAAGCATTTAGTATATAAATGTGTATTTTGGTCTATTTCAAAATCAAAATTCCAGTTTTTTTTCATCAGGTATAAATTTCTTAAATTTATTTAATATGTTGAATATTCTCTCTGTATTGTAGATGAAGTCCTATATATATATATAATTAAAAAAAAGTTAAACAACCACCGCAGGGTACCACTAAGAGCAACTGCCATCTTGAAAAAATGTCAATGGCCCCCAGTAGAACCGCGGTAAAATACACCTATGGCCACGTCTCACATCCGTGAGATGGGTGGTCACAGGGCACGACGAAATCACAACGACAGGCCGGCGAAACCCTCGTGTGTCTTGAGGACACGAAGCGACCCAAGGATGACAGCTTTCTGCATCCATCTCGCAAGAGCCTTGGCATATTTTTGGCACGCGGGTATGGCTTTAAGGTTACGAACCAGCGATAATTTCACACCTCCGAGAGCACCTATCACAAGAACAATCACTCGTACCGAATATTTTGGGTACAGTCGAAGCAGCTCTCTTTTAAGGTCTTGATATCTCTCCTCTTTTTCTTTCTCCTTTGCAGTGATGTTGTATTCGGATGGAGCCGAGAATTCGATCACGAATATAGTTCGTTTCTCGAAGTCTTGGAGAACAATGTCAGGCCTCGAGTGCGCAACGGAGACTGCTGTCCGAAAATCGTAGTTCCAGAAAATCTGGCACTTCTCGTTTCGGACAATTGACTCTATATCCCTTGGAGCGTTCGGCAGGGCAGGGTCGCGACCAACACCGTAAGAGCGACAAAGGTGGTAATAAAGTACTCTTAGGGCCGCATTATGTCTATAGATATACGTTGTTCCTGCGTGGGTCGGACACCCCGATAGTATATGTTCTAGGTACTCAGCGTGTGCATGACACGCTCTGCACCTATCACTGGGAACTTCTTGACATAAAATGCGGGCGCGGTATGCTAAGGTGGAGATTACACCGTCCTGGCATGCGAAAATAAAGCCCTCTGTACCTGAATTGAGCCCTGATGATTTGAGGAAAGCAAAAGTTTGCTCCTTCGACAAGGACTGTTTTTCTACATTTCTGTGAAAGTTTCCGTGCATTTGCTTGTCGAGTAGCTCTTGGTGAAATTTTCCAACCTCTGCTTTCTTTACTTCGGCTTTTAGACGTGAAGCATCTAGATGGAGTAATGCACTTTCCTCACTTCTGATGTTAAAATTCAGGCCAAGGGTCTCGGCAGCTTGCTCCGCGGCTTTGTAAAGAAACGCCCCTTCGCCAATCATCTCGTGGTTTCTGACCATCTTTAGGAGAGGATCTCTGCCATTCGCAACGATGTAAGCTGTACTCAAAACAATTCGGTTATGAAGACACTGGAGATTCAGAAGTCCGCGTCCGCCTTGCTGGCGTGAAATGTATAATCGCGGAACTGACGAATTGATATGCAAGCTTTTATGCATATGCATGATCTTACGCGTGGTGACATCAAGGGCCTTAAGCTCGTTCTTCGTCCATTGAACCACCCCAAACGAGTAGAGTAGAACCGGGACGGCAAGCATGTTAGTCGCAGATACCTTGTTCAACGCCGACAGATTGGAAGACCAAATCTGTCGAAGAAGATGCTTGTATCTGCTTCGGAGAGACTCCTTCACTGATGTTACGTCCTGAATGCGGCTTTGAGGCACGCCCAGGTATGTATAGGTCTCTCCAGTGTTAAGATGTCTAATAACACTTATATCCACAAGCTCAGGGTCCTTGGGAACGCCAGTAATCTTTCCTTTCTTCAAATGAATTTTGGCACACTTGTCCAAACCAAAGTCCATCCCAATCTCTCCTGTGTAGTTCTTGACGATATTTAAAGCAGTTTGAAGTCTGCTTTTACCAGCGGCATAGATCTTCAGGTCATCCATATAGAATACATGAGTGACCTTATGCTCACGCTGATTAGTGTCGCCACAGAGGTATCCAGGAGAATTTCGTAGTGCAAGAGATAGAGGCAAAAGTGTGATGCAAAAAAGCAAAGGGCTCATACTATCCCCTTGAAAGACGCCCCTCTGGAAGGTGACGTTGTTCGTCGTGAGACGATAATTCCTAGATGAGATGGTAAATCTAGTTTTCCAAAGAGGCATCAATCTCTCTATGCATCTCACTATGTGTGGATGTACCTTCAAGCTTTCCAACAGACAGATGATAAGTCTATGAGAGGTTGAATCAAAAGCTTTCCGGTAGTCAATCCAGGCCATTGACAGGACGCGCTGATGGACTGTAGCGTCTTTACAGACACACCTGTCAATCAGCAGGTTCTCTCGACAGCCTGCTACACCTTTTTTCGAGCCACGTTGTTCGTACATCTCTCGCCATACAGGCTCAATTCGTCGAACAATCCTGTTGTTTAGGATAGCTGTAAAAATCTTATACAGTGTGTTCAAACAAGTTATTGGCCTGTAATTCTCTGGTTTGGACAAGTCGCCTTTTTTCGGTAGGAGTATAGTGCGTCCTAACACTAGCCACTGCGGAATGGGCATCTCCGACTTTAAATATGAGGTGAATATGCGGGCCAAATGTTGGTGTGTAGAAGTAAACTTCTTCCACCAAAAGTTCTTGATACAATCTGGTCCAGCACCGGAAAAGTTCTTCGTGCCTCTAAGTGCTTTTTTCACCTCTTCGGCAGTGACTGATGGGCACTCCTCCTCAGATTTTATGAGGCTGTCGCAAAACTCCTTGAAGCGAATGATATTGTCAGTATCTTCCTTCAACTCTAGTGTTTTCGGGATCTTGTACACCTCTCTCCAAAAAGTCTCTACCTCCTTGGGCTTGGGAGGATTTTTTACAAAAACAGGGGGATCACTGAAGAGGCGCGATGGGTCAGCGAGAAACTGTTGATTCTCTCTGATCCATCTCTCCCTCTTCTGTATCCTCCTCCTTGCGTCAGATAACAGCCTTATTTTGTCAACAATATGTTGCTTGATTGTCAGCAGCTTTGACTTGTTTAGTGTGTGATTCAAGGTCCTTAGTTCTTGGGCGAACTTTCGAACCCTTTCCGTGAACGGTCTACCAGATGTTATGTAGTCAATCACACATTGAACACGGGACGCATTCTGTCTTGCCCATCCAATTTTCTTGTTCAGTTGATGCAAGCGTCTTCTTGTCTTTTGATCCATCGTCGGTTTGAGCCTTCGATTTGAATCAGCCAAAGCTGTCGCAGCACCATAAACTGAGCAATTGATGGTCCAGAGGTCGGACTCTTGCGAGATATCTCCACAAAGGGAGGCATCCATTTCAGCCAGATCTTGGGGCTTAAGAGGAACTTGCATGTTGATGTTCCTCCTTGTACTGAAATTGCAATCATCTTCAAGTAGGTGCCTGCTTTCTGCGGTTGGTCCGAATGTCGTTTCATCTTCGTCTGCAGCTTGTTCAAGCAGCGGTTGAGGAAGCGCTCCGCGTACATATCCATTTTTGCGGAGGTAGTCGGCTTGATTTCGCAAAGACTGATGCGAAACGTGTTGAAGCTCTGGGTGTTTCTGGCACCACAGAGTATGCATACGCGCCATAAAGCCTCCACGAACAGGGATAATACTGGCATCGTAGCAGTCTAACACATCATTCTTAAGTTGATCCGTCCACTCAATGTGGGCGTTTCGCCGGTTCGTCGTTGTGTTTCCATCTAAATTATTTTCAGCACCCCGAACTCTAGGATGATCGGCATTGTTTGCCGATCCATTGTCGGGTGCTCTGCGCGTTCGATCGTTTTGAACCGCATCTACAACATTTTGGTGGTTTTTTGGTTTCATTGTTGTTCCCACGAGCAGCTAGGGAAAGGGTTCGTCCATCCTTGTAGAGCCCCGCGTGCAAGGATAAGGCTATTACTCTGAGACATCGCCCGATATCCCAGGGTCACCGTTAAAGACACCTCACCCAGGTGCCATGCAGCTTTCGGCACGGTTCGCACACCTTCGCTTAGGGGTTATTCCTTCGGGACCATCCCTGGACAATTGTCCGCGACTGCTTATTAATTATTGTACCCATATTCAGCAGAAACCCTTGGTACGGGGACCCTCTATCCGCAACCCGAGGACGCGTTCGGTGGCTTTGTCATAAGCCCTTCGGTTCTATTCCAAGGGAATCGAAACCGAAACCGAATGGTTCCGGTACCGGGAATCGAACCCGAGCCTCCTGGGTGAGAGCCAGGTATATATATATATATATATATATATATTTTTTCGAATGCAAATGTTTAAGGGCAATTTCAGACCAATAATATTATAATAAAACGACCAATTTTCCTGTTCCGAGGCCAAGAATATCTATAAAAAATGTTGATACTTTTATCCAATTTAGGGGATATTTTTAAATAATAACAAATGACTTCTAAAGGTGAAAGAATTTCTGAGTCCTCAAATTTCAACTTTCAAAACATCGAAGCTCGGTCTTTGTATTTCCCCTACAGCTGTGCACAGACCTTTTAAATTTAAAGGTCAAAGCATCGACAACTGTAATTTGGTGATTGTGAATTCTCTTTTGTTAAAGCTCCTTCGGCTTTAACGAACACATTCTCAGCACGGATGACGTGCTTCGCACTCGATTACGTCCAAACTGCGAACTTTTCTACATTATGCCTGGGATTCCTTATTCAGATATTTCAAAATAAAGTACAAATTTTATTTATCATAATTACTTTATTATTTTTTCCTTATTTTGCATTAAATTTCATTCTTAACTACCATGAAAAATGTATTATTTCAATAAATTTAGATTATTACAATTCATAATATGCATTGGTATTGAAACAGGCGTATTTTCATTGCCTTGTTTTTATAATTAAAGAAAAGTGCGCATCCTATAAAAAAAAACATTTTGTTATTAAACATTTTATTGCAACTTGTGTCGTTTTTCCAAAAATTTCATTTGTTTATTTTCAATGTTACTTTTTACGATTTGAGCTAAAAATACGCATCCTAGTGTAAGGTGGTTCTAAGCAAATTTGTAGATATAATTTAGGGGGAATATTTTGTTAAATAAAATGTTATTGTAGCTTGTGCCCTTTTCCAAAAAGTCAATTTTTTTATTTTTAATATATTTTTATAAAAAAAGTTTATAATACATTTTTAGATCTTTTTTGGTTGAACAACTTTTGTCTTTTCATTTTTTTGTCTCTTGAGTCGTTTTTTCAAAAACTTAATTTTTTTTACATATTTTTAATCTTATTTTTTACGATCAAAATAAACTCTACCCGTCCGATCTAAAAATTATTAATGACAAATTTGTAGATCCTTTTTGTGTGAACAATTTTTTTCTATTAATTTTTTTTCGTGCCCTGTGCCGCTTTTCGACAGATTAATTTTTTTTTTTAATGTTATTTTTTACGATTAAAGCAAAAACTACGCGTCGTATCGAAAAATTATCATCGAAAAATTTGTAGCTCTTTTTTCTATGAGCAACTTTTGTTTATTCATTTTTTTCGTACCTTGTGTCGTTTGTCAAAAAATTTGATGTCAAAAAATCATGCATCCTATTGAAAAATAGTCAATCACAAATTTATAGCTCTTGTTTGGGTGAATAACTTTTGTTTCATTAGTTTTTTTCATAGCTTGTTGTCCTTTGTCCAAAAATTCAATTTTTAATTTTTATTTTATTCATTTTCAATATTTAATGTTGTTTGTCTGGTTAACTTTTTACAAATATTGCAAAGTTTGACCGCAAAATGGAATTTTTTATTTTTTATTGTTTTATGTGCGATCAAAGTTTTGATTTTTCAAGAAAACTCAAAAGGTTGTTATGATAATCTTATAGGGCTTTCAAAAAGAAAAGCTTTTCTCTTTTTGAATTTGTTTCATATCGTGCGTTGTTCGGCTTGAAACGTTAATTTTCGTTTTGTTTTTTTTTATTTCGAAAACGATATAACTCCGATAATTTTCTTTTTATCGAAAAAATGTGTAAAAATAAACTGTTCAAGTTTCCGAGTACTACGAACAGCCGTACATAGAATTTTTGAATCTTGAAAAAAATGGTCTCAAAATTTTTGAAAATGATCTAACTTCTTGCATTTTTATCAAAAATAGTACGAATTCGATCTTTCTTTTCGGTCCCTAAACTGCGTACCAAAGCACAATCCATCCGACTAGTCTTTTAAAAGGTATCCGGCATACAGACGACGACAAGGACGAAGACAGACAGACACCATCGTAGAACCTTTTTTTTCGAATTTAGAGGGTCTCGGAACGTAGAGATTAAAGAAATCCGCGATGGTCAGTTTTCACATCAAAAAATACCTTCTCATGATGAGAATTATGAAAATGTACTAAGTATAATAATAAGTAAATCTTTGATTGGATCAAAGATTTGCTTACTTGAACTTCTGAAAACATTTGACAACTACGCGAACAAAATTGTTTTTTGTTGTCCTAAGGAAATTTTAGAGAAAAATGCATGGACTGATTTGCAAAAATAGAAGTTGATGTCCACAGCAACGATCTCATTTGAACTCGCGTGGGTCGAACGAACTTGACATTGGTGGGCCATCGTCAGGTTGATTTTGGCAGCAGAGAGTGCTTGTGTGCATCGTTTTCATCTGTACACTTTCTCACTTCATTCACGCACTCGTATACGTGTGTTATCTCTTTTATCTATAACTGTACAAAAGTGCCCACGTGATTTAACTGAGCGGTAATTACGCACAAAGAAGGCCATTAACTGCGTAATGACAATTGCGTAATGTAAGAGTGATACGCATAAAGCCATCGATCGCTAAATATACGGAGACATACTAAAAATATTATGTAACCATGTATTATGAATTTTCATGCATATGAAACCTTTCTCTTAGTTTAAAAGAAAAATATAAGGAAAAACTTTGTACTCATTACTTCATTTATTTAATGTTTATTGAAATCAACTGCTCTAAACTAAAAATTTAACTGTTTTTCTGAAAATGTATGTATTTGGTCCAAGATTCGTTTTTTTTTTGTATAAAATCAATTTTTTGTTAAAAATGCCACTCTTTGGTTCAAAATTAATCTGTTTTGGTTCAAAATTCAAATAATTTGTTGAAAATTCGTTTTTTTTTGTTTGTTAAAAGTTAATTTCTTTAACTGAAAATTTAACACTTTGGTTGAAAATTTAAGTGTTTGATTGAAATTTTAAGGGTTTTGTTGGAGATTAACATTTATGAAGGAAATTCAAGAGTTTCGTAGAAAACTCGTCTTTTTGGCTGGAAAATTCAACTGTTTTGTAGAAAATTCGATGTTTTTTTTCAAATAATTTGTTGTAGTGGAAATTCATCTATTCCATTGATGATTAAAAACTGATCAAATTTAGTTTAAAAATTCAACTATTTGGTTGAAATTTGATATATTTTGTTGAAATATATTTGTTTGTAGATATCAATTTTCTTGGTTAAAAATTCAACGTGTTTGTTGAGAATTCAACTGTTCTGTAGAATAAGCTCGTCTTTTTGGCTTGAAAATTCAACTCGTTTGGTTTATCTTTTTTTGGTCAAAATGCAACTGTTTTTTTGAAATGAATCTATTTTGTTTGAGAATTCAACTATTTCGTTGAAAAGTTGTCTTTTCTTGTTCAATTCAACTGTTTTTTTATTTCAAATAAAAATCTTTTCTTGGTTCACATATTATACTGTTAGTAGAGAATTCATCTTTTTTGTTTAGAATTTAACTATGTAATTGGTTGAAAGATGAACTACTTTGTGAATTCATAAGAAATAGTAATATTTCATCAAACGTCCACCCCCCCACCTCCTAATCAACTTATGTAATTTTCGGATGACCCCTAAACAAATTCATGAAAATAATTTAGTCGGCAAAAATTAGGTAAAATGGGGGAGCGGGTCGAAGCTTACGGACTCTGACAGAAAAAAATTGAATGATTGAAAACATTTTTGAAACCACTGTAATTACTTGTGAATGATTAGGAGAATTTTGGGGAATTAGCAATTTCTATAAGTTAAATCGTCTCACATGTGGGATGATTAAACTAAATTTAATGCGATCGGCATGAAACCTCTACGAATAATATGCGGGAAAACACTGATGGACAAAGTCCGAAACGAGACAATTTTCAAAGAATGTGGTACAGGAGAGACACTAGTTGACATATGGGAAAGAAATCAGTTAAGATGGTTCGGACATCTTGAAAGAATGAAAGATGAACGACTGACCAAACAAGTGTATAAAGATAAAGTAAATGGCAGAATGCCCAGAGGTAGACCGCCGAAAGAATGGTTAGAATCTGTAAACGATACATTAATCCGAAGAGACATAAGAAGCCATGGAAACACAGGAGCTTGCATGTAAAAATGCATGGACGTGAAGGAAGCTAAAGTAGTATGCCAGGACAGAAAAGTGTAGCGACAAATAGTTTGGAAACAGAGTGACAATAGAATGAATGACGACTGAAACAAAGACCTTGGATACTAATGAGCCCAAGTGGGGAGCCATGCATAACAATTTTGTGAAGCTCCCCCCTTGGGGTGATCGCTAGAGAGATTGATCAGCAGCCTGGGTCGGAGCAGTCTTACGGAATGAACGTGTCATTTAAATAAATAACACGAGAATTCCAGATCAATCTAAAAAATCTATACCTAACACCTATATACCTATCTACACATGTAACGACCTACTTTATACCTATATACCTCTTTACTAATTTCCAACCGAGCAATTCACGCCTACCCCGAAAGGGAAATGGCTTAATGGTATAATAATAATAATAATAATCATAAGGGTTTTCTACAGAAAACTCCTAATATAATTTTTAATCTCAAATAGTTCAAAGCTACTTAAAATGCTGCAAATAATTGACTACTACAGATTGACAGTTACACTAATACATTTATGACTTTTGTTGTAGTTGTCAACGGTCTGCAGAATTTTTAGTTAGTTTTGTTACCACGTGTTCTCCGGAAATCACGTAGTCTATTGGATTCAGTTAGCGTGTCTTCCTCTTGAATTCGAGCCAACAAAAGCTCTTCTTCCACCAACTCAATAGCATCACGTCCTTTCGCAATATTAGGCACTTTTCGCGAGGGATATTAGAAACCGAAGACGTGATCCAAGACAAGAAGATACTTGATGAGACTAACTAAGTCAGTTAGAAATTGGAAAAATGTGATTAAAAGGGAAAGAGAAAGTTCAGGGGCACCAATTCCGGGTAGGGGGGGGGGGGGGGAGTCGTACGGTCATCAGTCCTATTCTGAACAGAAAGGAGCAATAAATAGGAAAAGTAACTACGGAATCGTTAGAAAAATTACAACGATGTAATAAAGTCAATTTTCAAGATGATGTAGTGAATTTGAGGTAAAATCATTTTCTTATTTTTACCCCAACCATAACTTTGAAATTTTCTAAAGAATTCCGTCGTACCTAGGAGGCTGAGAATGCCTAATTCTCCTTGGAAGTACATAAATACACGAAAGCTAAACAAATTTTCATCGTCGTAATAACGTCAATTTTGAATATGTATTGTAGTAAATTTGAGACAAAACTTTGAAAGAACAGAATGTTCTCGAATGTATCCGATTTTTTTGATACATTTAAAAACATTCAGCTAATAAAAATTCACTGAAAAAGTTTGATATCTCTAGAAAATGAATAATTGAAATGCAGTAAATTTATAAAATACTGAGTTGTGTGTTTAAAATAAATTATATTTATTTAAGAGGAAAATATTTGAGATATTAGAGGGTTCCTACCTATCAAAATATACTTACAAGAATCAACAAGTGAAGAGAATCAAAAACGGAAAGGAATTTGAATGACAAAAAGAAAACAGAAAAAAATTTAATGAGTTAAAAAAATAAAAAACAGACAAACTCAAAATGGAGCATTTTTAAATTCTGCTGCTCATCACTTTTTCATTCCTTCAACTTCATACGTTTTTTTCGAGTATTTTTATCAGTTGAAGTTCCAATGTATTCAAAAGATATTCTAAAAATAGCTAGAAAAAAATTCAAAACTGAAAATGAAATATGGAACACTGAATTTCATTGCGCTTTTCATGCCTTAGACTTGTACATTTTCTGTATAGTGATGCCTTATCAGTCAAAGGCCCTGAGTTGTTCAAAATATTTGTCTCAGGTATATGGAAAAAAGTATATTAATGCACTATATGGATGTTTACAATATTATATAAGATTAGCCAAACATGATAATTTAAATAAGAAATACAAACTCAGTGTTTTATTCTCAATTTTTCAACTTCTCACCTGTTTAGTTTTGATCAGTGTGAAGTTCCGAATCATTTATAATAACTTTTAAAGTCAGCTAGAAAAAAATAATGATTTAATACCCCCAGAAAATGACTATGCTGAAAACATGTTTTCTTTCCACTTTTGATTCCTTAAACTTATCAATTTATTCTAGGATTTTTTGACAATTAGAAATCCCTCAGAGGTACAAAATATCTTTGTAAGCTGAGCTATATATATATATATATATATGCATATTTTCTGCAAATATGCTCTAAAAATATGCTGAATTTAAAATAAATTTAAATTTAAAATTTAAAGATTTTTCGGGTTTCAATCGTGTGCGAAACTATGAATGTTGCCGACGTTTCGTGAACATTGCAGTTCACTTCTTCAGGGCTGACCTGAAACTGAAGTTTCAGGTTATGTTGTTCTTATATATGTATTCTCTACGATGCCTGTGATTGGCCAGAGTGCCCCATGGTGGGGACTGCTTGAACTTGATTGGCCAACCAAAACGTCGGCAACATTCATAGTTTCGCACACGATTGAAACCCGAAAAATCTTTAAATTTTAAATTCTAAATTTTAAATTTAAATTTATTATAATGAATCATCGTGAAAGTATCAAATCTATTATCAAAGAACTCTACGGGGAGAGTTTCCTTACTAAAACTAACACTTTTAGTAAGCTCAGGTCTTCTCAAGCTAAACTACTAACATCTTTAGCTTTCTTAAAGCGGTGTAGGGACAATAACATCGTCCCAAAATTCTTACAGTTAAAAAACCATTTGGGAACATCTAAATCCAAATCAATTCTACATAAAACAAGTTTGCTTCTCTTGAAAGATAGGATACAACATACCAAATTTGACTTGCATACCACCTCCAAAAAACTATTAAAACTTCATCTTTTTCTATCAAACACTCTCAGATTTGACATTTGGTCCACATTGGACCGCATATCATTTGACCAATCCCAACGGATTAAAGATTTTTGCACTGAGAAACAAAAAATAAAATTTGACAAATTACTTCCAGTAAAGCACGCACCATTAACTAATACAGTAAAAAACATCTCTAACCATCATCTCAGCAACGAAATGATTTCAGCCTTATCGAAAGGACATAATTTTGCAGTCGCCCCCTCCAAAATCCCAAAAGAAGAAATCATCAGTAATTTGGAATCCACAATATACACCCTTCCACCCGAAAAAGCAAATGACATACGACGTAGGACAGCCAACATTTTACGCGAAGCCCAACTTCCTTCCTCAAACTTAACAAAACAAGAAAAAACAGCTATTAAAGAACTCAATCAGAATAAAGACATCATAATATTACCCGCAGACAAAGGCAACACAACAGTAATTATGAATAAAGAAGACTGTAACAACAAAATCATGGACCTTCTTACTGACGATACATATAAAAAGCTTAAAAAAGACCCCACAAAAACAATAACCAGAAAAACACAAAGCCTCCTAAAACACTCAAATCTTGACAGCGATACAATATCTAAATTAAAACCTACTAATCCTATCTCTCCAAAACTTTACGGACTTCCAAAAATTCACAAAAACAACATCTCACTCAGACCGATCGTCAGCGCAATAAACTCTCCAACTTACAACCTAGCACGCTTTCTCGCCAAAAAACTAAAGCCTTTCACAGGAAACTCTATCACACACATCAAAAACTCTTTTGACTTCATCAGAAAAATACAACAAATTCACATTCAACCCCAAGACATCCTAGTAAGTTTCGACGTAGTATCTCTCTTTACAAAAGTACCAATCTCTGATACAATCGATATTATTAAATCATTTGCAAACTTCCCCTCCAATCTCACACCTTTAATAGAACACTGTCTCACTAATACCTATTTCTCTTTCAATAACCAATTCTACGAACAAACCACAGGAGCAGCAATGGGATCTCCAATCTCACCTGTAATAGCCAACATTTTTATGGAAAATTTAGAAACTAAAATCTTTAACAAATCCAAGCTTAAACCGGAATTCTGGTGCCGTTACGTTGACGACACTTTTGTCATCTGGAGACACGGACTAGACGAACTAAACAAATTTTTCGATTTCATCAATCAAATACACCCTAATATCAAGTTCACTATGGAAATAGAACAAAACGGAAAATTACCTTTCTTGGACGTACTAGTTTATAAAAGATCTGATAACACATTAGGACATGAAGTTTACAGAAAATCCACGCATACAAACAGATACCTGCATGCCTCCTCCCACCACCACCCATCTCAAAAGCAATCGGTCATCAATTCCCTTGTATACAGAGCTGTCTCCATAACAGATAAAGATAACTTACAAAAGGAATTACAAAGTGTTAAACAAATCCTAATACAAAACGATTACACAAACAACCAAATTAATAAAGCAATAAGAAAATACACTCAAGAAAATAAGTCAACACAACCTACTAAAGAAAGAGAGAGAAAAACAACCACCATCCTACCCTACATTCAAGGTATCACGGAACAAATAGGAAGAATTCTCAACAAACACAACATCCAAACTATATTTAAACCACCTGCAAAAATAGGACAACTTCTAAACAACCCTGAAGATAAAAAGGAACCTTTCAGTGATCCGGGAGTATATCAAATCCCTTGTTCTTGTGGTAAAGTCTATATTGGAGAAACCGGGAGGGCGGTAAGTCAACGTGTAAAGGAACATGAGAGTAAAGTTAGGCTAAAACATTTCACACAATCAGCAGTAGCTGAGCATCATATCGAAACAGGACATAGTATTTTATTTGACAAAACAACCGTCATTGCCAAAACGTACAATAAATTTCCAAGAAAACATAGAGAAGCAATCGAAATCTTGAAACACCCTAATAACATCAATAGGGACAATGGATATAATACCAATCCGATTTGGCTTTCCGTCCTCCCGGGTTTTTTAAAAAAGACTTGATTGGCCAATCAAGTTCAAGCAGTCCCCACCATGGGGCACTCTGGCCAATCACAGGCATCGTAGAGAATACATATATAAGAACAACATAACCTGAAACTTCAGTTTCAGTTCAGCCCTGAAGAAGTGAACTGCAATGTTCACGAAACGTCGGCAACATTCATAGTTTCGCACACGATTGAAACCCGAAAAATCTTTAAATTCTAAATTTTAAATTTAAATTTATTATAATGAATCATCGTGAAAGTATCAAATCTATTATGCTGAATTTACCTTTTTTATTCTTTAGGCATATCAAATTATCTTGAGCGAATTTTTATCAATCAAAAAATCTTCGATATAACATAAACGTCTTTTATGGTGCAGTGTGTTTTCTGGCTTTGACATTCAAGAAGTAAGTGAAGAAAAAATTGTAGCTCAATGAATAATGGATCATTTTAAAGGTAAAAATGTTGTAAGTTAATCAGTCTGAATCGAATATGCAAAAAAAAATTATATAGCTTACAGACCCGAAAATCTGATAAAAAGTAAGGAAATGTGACAGCTTTCAACGACAGTGAACTTTGGAACATAGTTTTTTAGTGAAAAAATAACAGGAAAAATATGAAAAAATTCATCGTGGTACTTTGAAAATTTATGAATTGCCGTTGAAAAATTGCAGAATATAACAAATTTTTCTTTTTTTGTACATGAATATACAACTGTAATACCTTCAGTTCTAATGAAGATAATGAAGTGGTTTAAATTAGAGGTTGTTAGTTGAACTATCTGTGATTATTTACGATATGAAAGAACTATGTTCTTTTTTTTCTTTTTGTGAAAATTGCAATAATTAAAAATAGTTTCTTATATTGGAAAGCAAGTATAAGAAACCAGCAGGGTGCCTTTTTTATGGGATCGTCATTGTCTTTCCTCAGCATGTGCTTCCAAGTTTTGCTGAGGAAAGACGAGGACGATCCCATGAAAAAAAGACACCAGGCTGGTTTATTCTTACACTTGCTTTCCAATATATAAACTATTTTCAATTATTGCAATTTGCACGAGGAGAGAAAAAAAGAACATACTTCTTCAAGTTGTAAATCATCACAGATAGTTCAACTAACTACCTCTAATTGGAATCACTTCATTGTCTTCATTAGAAGGAGAGATGGGTTCGGAATGTTCTTAACAAATAATTTTAAGAAATCCACATTTATCAAATTTCGATTCTCATCAATCTAGTCACTAGATTTTTTGTCTAAGACGATGATCAACAGATAATATTATTACATCTACATCTTAGACAAAAAAATCTGGTGACTATATTGATGAGAATCGAAATGTGTTAAATGAAGATTGCTTCAGACTATTTGTTAAGAATATTCCGAACCCACCTCTCCGTATGACAATATTTTAATTATGTCACTTCGTACAGAGTCAAATAATACGTGTACCAAAGAGCTTAGTCCTTAGGAAATGAGAGTCGCGTTAGCTTAAAAAAAATGTTATCCATCACACAATTAGTACATAAATTACTCAAAAATTGTTAGCAAACTGAGATATACGCAAGACCGAAAATATAATAGTTAAAATCCACGATCCTCTTACGTCCATTACAAATTATAATTTCCGTCATGCCAAAACATACTTCAACAGCCCTTACAAGCATACCTTGCAGAAAAGTGTTCACATTATGCCATGTAAAATCATTTTTCTAGAATAAAGCAATGATTAGGACCCCCATCTGGGTCGAAAAGTCTGTTTGACTTGTAAAAAATCAAGCATTTCTTATTTATGGATCCTAAAGCCAATCACAACATCAACTACGAAGAATCTATTAATATAAAGGATCAATATAACCCCCCGCATTAGTTATAAATAATAATACATTATTTCAACACTATGATGTAAATATCTAACTATCAGTACAAAGTAATATTTAATGTATTAGAAGCAATTTGCAATCAAAGAAACTACAGAAAAAATTGTTAATAAAAAAAAAAAATAAAATTGATTAGCATTTCGAACTCGAAAGTTCATTGCCTCACTACCCGATTCGGGTAGTGTTTCTAGGTGGATAAATACTACCAGTGTGGGTCCACCACACCCACGACGGGTCAACAACACGCAGTATTCCCCGAACGGTCACCCATCCAAGTACTAACCGCGCCCAACACTGCTTAACTTCAGTGATCTAACGGGAACTGGTGTTTTCAGCGTGGTATCGCCGTACTTAATAATTAATTAATAATTAATTAAATTAATTCTTATCGCCGTAGTTAATAGCGCGAAAAACTCTTAAAACACAATTTTTCACTTATAAAGTTTTTTTTGGCCCTATCAAACAGAATTATGGGGCTGAAATATAAGAAGTAATTTTGGTTTGTATTTTGCGGCTAATTTTGGAGAGAAATTTTGTAGAACAACTCGATACAACTCTATTCGCAAAAATTTGGGAGGGATATGAGGGATTATAAGCCGCACCCCGATATTCAAACTTTCAAAAAACCAAACAAAAAAAGCTGCGGCTTATATGCGTGTAAATACGGTAGTGCAATTTAAAGTGACAAGATAAGTTTTTCTACTAAAAGTAAGAATTAAAAACATTTCCGGTCAAAAAAATAAATTCACTGTCACTTCTCGGTTTCTTTCCGGGTCCTAAAAAATTCTTTGTAATTTCCTGATTTCCCGGGACAGTGGCCAGATACACTGTACTTTCCAAAGAAACCAAAATTTTCGTTGTGACACAACAAAGTAGAACCGCATAAGGAGTACATTTGAATTTTGAAATTTGATTCTAGGTTAACATGTGTGATATAACCAGAGTTGGGTAGTAACTTGTAACAAGTAACTAAGTTTTTGAAAAGTTAAGTTATTTGTACCTTTTAGGGTAACTTCGTTACTATTTTAAAAAGTAACTAGTTTTTGTTGATAATTCGTCTATTTTGGTAGAAAGTTCATGCATTTCGTTAAAAATTCATATTTTCGGTTTGAAAATCCAACTTTTATGTTGAAAATTCGTCTTTTTGGTTTAAAAATGGTAGAAAATTGAACTATTTGATTAAAAATTAACTTGTTTATTGAAAATTAATATTCTCGGCATAAAAATTCAACCATTTGGTTCAAAATTCAGGTATTTTATTACAAATGTAACTATTTTATCATAAAGTACAAATTTGGTTAAAAATTAACTTTTTTTTTTTAATTTTTTTTTTTGCAATTCAGTCTTTTTGGTTTAGAAATGGTAGAAAATTTAACTATTTGGCTGAAAGTTGACTTTTTTGTTGAAAATGAATATGTGCGGTATAAAATTTCAACCGTTTGGTTGAAAATGTGTGTATTTTGTTAAAAATCTAATTTTTTTTGTAGAAAGTCCAAAGGTTTAAAAGTATCTTTTTTGTTGAAAATTCGTCGTTTGGTCTTGAAAATTCATTACTTCCGGTAAAAAAATTAATATGCTTTTGTTAATAATACAACTGTTTGGTTAAACAATTTGACTGGAAAATCTTACTTTTTAACTAAAGCCTATTTCTTTTTAAACTATGTTTTTAGAAATTATCATCTTAGTTATTTTGATTTTTAAATTATAAAATTAAGGAAGTGAAAGAAGTAACTTTTTACGTAATTTAATGTTACTTTATCTAGTAATGTAGTTACAGATAAAAGTATTGTAACCGCAACTAGTTAGCTTTTCCCCTGAGAAACGTAACTGTAACTAGTTACTCAAAAAAAGTAACTTACCAAACACTGGATATAACCTAAAATTATGTGGTGAATGGTACATTGTAATAGAGCAATGCGTATTTTCCATTGTATCATTGCCCTGAATCCTCTGGTGGGCGAGATCGCTGATCTATTTCTGTTACAACGGCAAGAGAGGGGTTGCCTCCCACTCTCTTAATAGAGACAGCTTTTTTGTCCTTGTCGTTTTCGTGACCAGCATCAGCCATTACGCGTGGTGCATATCACTCGTTACAAAACGCGGACTCTAAAAATAGAAGTGCAGTCGGCGCACATCTACTCGAATCGTCTAAATTCACCCACCACCTCCTGGGTCAACCTCTTCAACCTCCTCATCCTGGCTTCTCATGCTCATCAACCTCCTCATTACGCGAACTATCTGCCTTATTTAATTCGTGTACATTGTAATGTACACGTTGATGTCGCCAAGCTCATAACTCAGTATCACACTGCACCGTAATTTTCGTCCTCAACGACGCGAAAATGTTATAAATGTGAGTGGCAACATATGCAGAATTTCTCTCAGAATCATTATGAATTACAGGAAAAGATTTAAAATACAGGGAAATCTGTTAACAAAGGGAGCCTGACAAATTTAAAGATGCTGAGAATACTGAGGAGGATCAAATCTTTAAATCAGAAAGATCATAAACAATTTCAGGTTATTTTAGCGTTCGACACCAGAAATGTTTATTCTTAATAAAAAATATTAGATTTCAAAGATTAAAAAATTACAACAGTTTATGTTTTTCGGTATTTTACTTAGTATTTTAAAAATCATTTTTGTATTTTTAAACAAAAAAATGCTTTAAAAAATCGATAAGATTGAACAATTTCGGATTGATTAACATTTTTATTGGAAAATCATGAGATTTCAATGAAGATTCATGATTTAACAATTTTAGATGACGTTGGTGTCTTACATGAAAAATTGGAATTTTCAGACAAAAGTCATTATACACTCGAGCTTATGTCCCGGAAGTTAGATCCGCAAACTTATTTTTCAAAAAAAGTTGTGCTAAATTGTGCTACATTTGTGCTGATTTGTGCAGTAAACGGTTTTTTGAAAAATCAAAAATTACGGGCACAATTTTTGAAAAACGTTTTTTTTTTTTGCTAGATCCGCAACTTCTTACTAGAGGAAAAAGGAAGGTTGTGCTAGGCGGCTCGAAATATACACAATTTTGCGCAGGAAAAAAAATTCCAAAAACCTGTTACCAAAAAAAAAAAAAATGGTATTATTTTAAAATTTTCGAAAAAATAAAACTTGTGCTGGGTTGTGCTCGACAAATGCAGTCTTTATTCCCTCTGACAAAATTACGTGGGATCAACAGTTCTTATATTAAAAACTCAAAACGTAAAACTAAAAAAACACCAAAGATCCAAAAATAGTCAAATTTCGAAAAAATAAAACTTGTGCTCGGTTGAGCTCGACAAATGCCTAATAATGAAGTGCTTGTCCTTACCACGAATTTTCAAATTCGAGTTACTTTCAGTTTTACATTTTGGGTTTTAATATGAAAACTATTGGGCTTACACAATTTTGTTAGCTGAGTAAATGATTACCTTTCGTCGAGCAAAAATCAGTATCAGTTTGGATATTCCGAATTATGATTATTTTAGGGTATTGTATGTTTTATGAGTTTGAAATTGAATTTTTTCGAAATTTGATTATTCTTGGATCTTTTATGTTTTTTGAGTTTTACGTTTTGAGTTTTAATATGAGAACTGTTGATCTCACGTAATTTTGTCAGGAGGAATAAAGGCTGCATTTGTCGAGCACAACCCAGCACAAGTTTTATTTTTTTGAAATTTGACTATTTTTGGATCTTTGATGTTTTTTGAATTTTTAGATACAATTTACCAATAACTTCAGTTATGTTGGTATGTTTCACCAGAAAATTTTATTTTTAAATAAAAAATCATTAGATTTAAATGCAATTATTTTTGTTTGAAAGAATAAAAAGTACAAGCTTGAATAATTTCGAACTCTGTTATTGTTTTTCGTCGTAAATTTACATTATTATTTTTACAAAAATTTCAAAGAAGATTAATAATTTTTGAACAATTTTAGCTTACTTTGTTGTTTTACCTAGAAAATTGGCATTGGCAAACAAACAAAATTATTATTTGAACAAGATTAAGAATCTTTTTTAAAATTTTGGATTATGCTGATATTTTTCGTCGGACATTGTAGACCTAATTAAAAAAAATTATTTCAAAGAAAATTCACAAGTTTTTAATAGATCGTGTTGCCGTTTCGCATCGGAAATTGGTATTTTTTTCAGTAAAAATTCATTAGATTTAAAATAGAATACATTTTTGTATATAACTGTAGGTTAAGTTAGCGGTTTTCATCGGAAATATCGATATCGATTTTTATGAATATTTACAATTTTTGAACAATTTAAGTTTATGTTATGCTAGTATTTTTCGTCCGAAATTCGTATTTAACATTTTCAAACAGTCTTAAAATTTTTCAGATTATTATTTTTCTTCATATTATCATTCAGAATCCTTAAAGCTTAAATTCACAATTTATTGTTTTTTGGCGGTTTATACTGGAAAACTGATCTTTTAATAAAATATATTATTTTTAAATTTTATTTTTTCATGTATTTTCATCAGTTGAAAACTCCCAGATGCTCAAAACTTTTTTTAATGTCAGCTGAAAAAAGATTATGTTGTAAAAAAGAAATTTAGGAAAATTATGATTCTTGCAAAATGAATAAAAACTTTGTAAACAACATTGATAAAATTAGTAAAAACAGGCGAGACTCGCCTACGATGGTATAGGTTGAGTCCCGGTGGATAGGTGGGCTCCTGTGGGTAAGGTGGCGTCCAGTGTAATAATAATAAACCCCCCCCCCCCGGGTTATGAGAGATAGGCCCGTTCCTGTGGTTAGGTAGGGTCCCGTGGGATAAAGGGGTCCCGAGGAATTCTCATCCCGATTCTCATGGCATAAAGGGGGTTCCGAGACATAGGTGAGGTTCCCTGAAATAAAGGGGATCCCGAGGGATACTTGGGGTGCTTTCGGATAGGCTGACATTCAGCAGAATAAAGGGGATTCCTCGTGGGGGTTCCCACGATGGTTAGATCCCATGGGATAGGAAGGGTTCAATGGATAGGTCCCGAAGGAAAAAGTACGCCGAAAGAAAACCCCACCGAAGCCATAAGCATAAGGGTTTTAGTGTGGATCAACGAAACCCTCAAAGGGGTCATAAATTACGATTTTAGGTATCTTAGTTAGAAGATTTTTTAATTTACGGGGGAATAGGAGAAAAAACGGGACGGACGGTGAATTTAATATGCTTAATATTATTAATTATAATCTCCCCCCAAAATATTATTTAACATTATATCTTAAATTATCCTCTTAAAGAAATTTGACTTGCGTAATTTAAAATGCTGAATGTCTGAAAGGTTGGTGACCTTTTTAAGAGTCCTTAAATTCAATTAACTTATTAAAAGTTATTCTCTATTTACCAGAGCAATCCAGTTCATCTGTCAGCTTTATATTGCAATTTCTTTTTCTCTATTTATATGCTTTCAAAACTGAAAGTTTAAAAATATTAATTATTCTTTTCATAATTAATTTTTATACATTCAGAATTAACTTTTTTTTTATTTTTTCCATTTGTTTCTCGCTTGGAAATAACGGATTTTATTGAAATAGTTTATTGAAGAACATATATTCTTCTAACTTTTGAAGGATTTATGAATGCCTAATGTAGTGAAAGTAATACGGTTTTTATTAGTATTAGTTCGAGAGTGAAGGAACACTGAAAAAAAATGTTGTAACTCTACCACTGCGTTTTTGTAATCATACAGAAACTTGTAAAATTACTTCCTTCATAGTTGTGAACTTACTAGCTTTAAATGAAAAACATCACTTTCAATGAAGTAGTTGCATAAGATTTTTTGAATTTACCTGTTTAAAAGTAGGTAAGAATTGGACTGCCAAAGAGTCTAATGAGAGTCCAATTCTGACCTACTGTTAAAGAGGTAAATTCATAAAATCTTGTAAAACTACTTCGTTGAAAGTGATGTTTTTCATTTACTAGTAAGCTCACAACTGTGAAGGAAGTAATTTTACAAGTTTTGGTATGATTACAAAAACGCAGTGGTAAAGTTACAAATTTTTTGTTTTTACAGTGAAGGGTTAAACTTTAAATTTTAAAGCTAATAAACACACTCCGACTAGTACGACGGCACCCATCCGAGAATAACCGAGCTAAGTGCGAGAAGCCTTAAACAATTCTATGTGACCAAAAGAACGATTTCCTTATAGGATTGAACGAATGTGTTTAAGTAAATTACCTTTAACTGTAGTGGTCGGTGGGTGATCGTTGGACATCCTGGTACCTCGTACTTCCACCACGCACTGCATTTACAACCCCTTCGCACCCACACACTTCCGTATACTTCACATGCGACCTCGGCCCCTACAAAACGTTAGAGTTATTTCAATACACCATAATAATGAAAATAGCTTGAAAGGAGAAAGGATCTCATAACCACTTGCACCCCGTTTGTCAACAGGTTTCACAACCCCAACCCCTTATTATCAAGGCCACACATATTTACGAAGCCAGCTTCCAAGCTACATAATCATTGGGAAGATTAAGAATTTAACAATTTAGGAATATCAATTATTAAAAAATAGATAAACAACAGAATTGAAAAATATCATTGTTTGAATTTTTATGAATGTATTTTTGTCATCAGTTCATAGATTTTGATTCCTTATTCCTAATAACTGTTTTCCAGGGTATTCTTTTCAGTACAGAACCATAAGTAATCCAGAGTATTTTTCTAAGTAAGTTAGAAAGAAATAACTTGAAAACACACAGAAATAAGTATTTGAAAAACCCACCCCTTCTTCTGTGTTTGTTTCATTTAACTTTCAAATTTGATTTTAATGTATTTGTATCAATTGAATGCTCTGAGAGTATCATGGCATGTTTTAATATCAGCTATAAAAAGATTATAGTGAAAAAAAGCAACAATTAAAAAAATTATTTTTCATGAAAATAACCAATTTATCAAGATAAGAATGTTCTGAAGAGTGCAGTTTATCACCATGTAAAGCCAATCCATATAACAATCAAATCTAATTATACTTTATTAGATGGTCTTATTATATGCTACAATTCTGCATATTATTTTCGATTTCCAAAGTTTTGTTTCCACAGTCACAACTAACATACTTTCCTCTGATACGCCGTTTTACGTATTTTATTACAAATTAAGATGGTGTCGTTAGAAATTATTTCCCAAAAAATATATTTTTCAATTTTTAAACAGAGACATTCAGTGCCCCAAGTTTTGAATACCTTAACGAATTTATTCCCCTATTTTAGTGAAAAATCTCCTTATTTCCCCTGTTTCTAGATCGTTTTGGGCTGTAAAATTTGTTATCTCTATAAAAATATTTTTGATATGCAACTAGGATAGAACTAATTTATCTTCCGGGTTTAGTTTCTCGACTGAATAGTTAGCGACTTCTCCTATCTCGACGATAGCCTTCAAATATACAAAATTAGCAAATAAATCTTTCAGTAAATATTTGAAATCGGTAAAATCAAAAAGAATTTCTTTCAAAGCGTCTTGTTTTCTAATGTTTTTATTTGTGTTTATGATTTTTATTAATGAATCAGAACTTTCTACAAAAAAAAAGAGGAAATTATTTCTATTGTTCAACCTTATTTTCGAACATCCTCGTTTTGGCGATGAGCTAGGTTTTAACCTTTTCTGAGACTAAACCGTTTTCAAACTGAAAAATTTGTAGTTGAAATTCGGCAATTGGTATTTTTCATACCAAAGAATCAAACTAACATTTCCTACAAAAGAAATTAAGTTTTGATTGTAAATGTATTTTAAAACACATTGTTTCTTAACCCCGATCCACACTTGGTTGCATTGCCCTATATCATGTGATATTAAAATGGCATTTCAAGTCATTGAATAGACTTTTGTTCTGAAAATTTATCGAATTCCTTGTCAAAAAATAACTTTATTGCCATTTTTCGATTTTCCCGGTCTTATCTTTAAACGAAAATAACCTTCACGGAAAAACATGATATTAAAGTAAAATTAAAGGGATAAATATATTATTTGCTAAATAAAAGAGTTCTTATTGATTGCGAGTGAGAAAAGTTTTTGATAACAGAGTTGGATTAATTCTTAAGAGCTGACCCGATTTTTATATTTATGAGTTTTTTTAGTGATAGTCTGGAATTTCAAGAGACTGAAGTATGATATGCTAAACCTGGAACGGCATACGAACTAACTTAATATGTAATTATCGGCAGACACGAGGAGAGCTATTAATAGAAACTGGCGGGTAAGCCAATGATTTATTTCAACTCGTCACTGGTGCACGCTATAATAGCATCGGCCAATAATGCAGGAAGTCGGCCTCCAGGTACGTCGAACACAATCTAATCGAAATGCTTGATTAGCCGCGACACTGCACGCTAAATCGAACAATACTACATAATTTGCGAAATTTAAATCGAATCGATCGATTAATCTTATCGACTTGTTTCATATAAAAAAAGAAACCACATTTTTTTTAAGAATATTTCAAAACAACATTTATTTAAAATGCTTTCAATCTAAAATCGATCGAATTATTCAACTTTAAAAGATTTTTAACTCAAAATTCTTCAATTTTTAATACTTGAATTGAAAATTATTAACTGATAACAACACAAAAAGGGCGCCTTCCAATTCAGAAGAAAAAAATAAATACAAGAATTTCCTCATTTTGAACTCAGTAAGAATATTAAAAATAAAAATTATCCTTCCGACATTTCACAAAATATTGAAAACCAAAATTTCCTGCTTTCCAACTCGATAAAAAATTAAAAATATAACATTTCCTCACGTCAAATTCAATAAAAATATTTAAAATACCAAATTTCTCCGCCTTCAACTCGATAAAAATGTAAAAAATAGAGTTCCTCTTCCAATTCGAAACAAATTTAAATACCCAAATTTCTTCCCCGTTTTAAAAATTATAATTGTGAAACCCAAACATTGTTTCAAATTTCAAAGTTCAAAGTTTAAATTTAAAACTCTGAAATGTTCACAATTCAAACAAATCAATTTCAAATTGTTTAGTTTTTAAATTGTTATTTATAATTGCTTATTAACATTTTTTTGCAACTAACCAATTTTAAACTGAATGGGTCAAGAATGGAATATTTTAGACTGAAACAATATTTCAATAGAATTTGAAATTGAATGACCAGCGTTTATTCATTAATGTATTAATCTGAAATTATTGTAATTTTTTAATTTTGAACAGATTCAGAATAGTATTGTTAAATCAATTATTATTAAATTTTCAACAATCGAAAGTTTAAGTCTTCAAAACTGTATTCTAAAATTCTTCAAATTGAAAATATACGCTCAGAAATAAAGACCTAGATGAAAAATTTGCAAAATAAAAGATTTTAAAATTAATTTTGAAAAATAAATTATTTAATAATTTAAAAAGGTAATAACTGGACTTAACATTTTTTTAAAGTTGAAACCGAACCTATTTTAAATTTCATTGTATCATGTGATATATTTATGATATTCCGAGTGACTTTATAGATTTTTTCTTATCAAAAATGGTAAAATTCCCAGTCAAAGAATAAATTCACTGTCATTTCCAGGTCTCAAAAAAATCCCGGTTTCCGGTCCAGCGGTCACCCTGAAGAAATAAGTTTTCAATTTAGAATAGTTTCAAACTTAAAGATTGTCATTTAAATTTACGCAACTTTGGAAGCTAAAAACTTGAAACCGTTAAATTCCATCCCTCTAAAAATAACCCCTGCTTTTAAAATACAAACAAAAGATAAAAATTCGAAGCGATTCTTTTTTTCGCCAAGAATTCAACTTCTTCGTTCTCTCGTAATGGAGAGAAATTTGAACATTGCTCACTTCAAACTTATTCAATTACAATCTTAATTTGTGCAATTCTTAACAGTTCCATTATAAGAGAGTTAAACTACTAGACTTCAATTTGAAAATTTAGAACGCTTCTAATTAAGATTGGAAACGATGCAAATTTGAAGCCACTCATATCTTTTATCTCTCTAAAAATAACATCGAATAACACAACACGCAAAGATTCAAAATGAAAATATTATTCTTCACGTCAATAATGTAGTGAAACAATCCTTTTCTAATGTCAAATGTTTACAAGGTTTAAAATGTCACTTTACAGAATCTCAAAATAAATTTTATAAAATATAATGTGAACTCGGTTTTATTTGTAATATTTGGCAATAAAATGTTATCACTTTACACGAATGAATTGAAAGTTGATAGACAAGCCGATCGTGGTTGCGTGCAAAATACGTGTTTCGAATCTGTCACTTGGATTCGACCTACCTTTCCAAACTGCGACGAACACCTTCTCCAGGAGGTCACTTCCAGTTTTCCGGTCTGACAGGATGCGTCTTGACCAGAATAGCGATATTTCACAAGTAGATTTGAAAAAAAGCACAATTATATTCAGTAATCAAAATTACTATATCCCTACGAACAAGTGGAGCATGTATATTGTATACTCTTGTCACGAAAACAATGCGACCGAACCGCTACCTTGAAGAAATTTGTCTAACTATAACTGATATTTCTTTTACAACACGCATGCGTTCGATTTTCACTCATCACGAACACGAAATACCCACCGAAATCGAAAAATCAAGACCACTTTGATAAAAAAAAAAACACGGATTTTTAATGATTTTGCCACACGATGTACGCAAAGTCTGACACGAACTTCGAAAAGTTCTAACCTAACTGATGATTCGATTGCCGACTTGACTATCGTAGTTCGATTTCCATGCTCAAAATATTTTCATTTTTAAACCAAAATTTGTATGTATTGAAACGTCGAATATAAAGATTATATTGTTTCACGAATTTGCATAATTTTTTGAGATTGGAGAGGAAGCTCTATAAAATTAGAAAAAAATGGTATAAGTGAAAATGGATGCTTATTTGATAACATAGTATTATGACCCAGGGAGCCAACTTTTGAATTTTGATTTAGAATAGTCAGAAATAAACTTTCAGAAAAACTTAAGGATAATTATGGTCGTTTATCAGTTCATAGAATCCTCTGAAAGATTTAAAATTGAGTTTTAATCTAAAAATCAGCTATTAGGTTTTATATACCTAAGTTTAAGTTTGATTACATTTTTTGTTTATGTTGGCCAGAATGCTTCGATTGCTTCGTGATTCAGAGTAGCTGTCAGGTGCGTCAGGTCTGTCAGCTGTCGCTGTCATCTGTACATTTTCCAGAGGTTTTGTTGCTAACAATTAACCATTTTTTAAGCAGTTTTCGACAAATATAAATTTGTCCAAAAAGACAGTGTTAATTCTTTAGAGATTCTCCATATTTGGAAATCTATCTCAATATGGTCAGTTCTCTTGGATGAAATATTCAGCAGTAGTCTTTGTTTAGATCCTTGTAACAAAATTGCATGTAAGTGTGATGTCATTTTTTTATTCTTGCCCTCAAGTGTTTTATTATTGTTTCTATTATTGTGTCTCTTCACTTTCTAAGTCTCTTAGTTTTAGATTTTTAAATTAAAACGGGTTTGGAATCTTATTCTTAGTATAAGTTTCTTACTTTCTGCGTTTGTAGATTTTGAGGTTATATTCTAAATTTTTAAAAGTTTTTCGTCAAAGTTAAACCTATATTTTACATTTTCTCGTAAAGAAAGGAATACGTTTTTCAGCTTTTTCTGTTATTCTCCATTTTTAGATAACACTTTTTTGAAAAGGGAAAAATTTATTTTCTTAGAATGTATTCACAAGGTATTTATGAAATAGTTTCCGATGATGGTTGAATTCCCTATCGCCATGCCTGGCAACAAGTGCTTTTTTTCATTTTTGATAATATCTTCGGTGAAAAGAATCACTTCCTTTTTTCTTAATTTTCCCCTTAACTTTTTTTTTTATTTTTCCAATTTTATGAATGTGAAAATAGTTATACATTTTTTAAAATTCAAACTTAAGATTTATTGTTAGAATGAACAATTTAATTTTTAAAACTGTTCCATATTTTATTAGTGTTCCAAACATTGATAACCTTTATTATGGTGTGGTATTTAAATGAAAAGTAAGCCAACAAAACGTGTTAAATCCATGTTTAGAAAAAATTAAGATAATAATGGGAGAATTTTTCTGTGGAGCGAAAAAGCATTCTTTAAAATCGAAATCACTATTTAAAGATAAAACAAACTTCCACTCCGAAACTGAAGTATTGCTAAATTAAGGCCAAAAAAGTTTGATAAAAAAATGTTATTCAGTTTCGAAAAATTGGATGTGGAATTTGCCAATCTGAAAGTAGTACTAACATAAAAATCGAGCAAGCTCGGCTGTAGATTGCAATACAAAATTCAATTTTCAGTTAAAAGAGAAAATAAAAATATGTTCTTGAGATATTAAGGTAAATATCCCAGTAATCGTGAAACTTGGTTATAGTTTGAATATATTGCTACAAAAATGTGTTAAAAGTAAAATTTAATGATAAAATTCACTCATTTTTATCATTTTATAATAGCAAATAGAAATTACATTCATTCAAAGAAAATAAAAAGCAAGAAAATTGGCATCACGATTACTGGGACTAAGGTCACGATTACTGGGAAGTTTACCTTAAGTTTCTGAATACGGATAAACAATGTTTAAAGTAAAAAAGTTATAGTAATTTCCAAGAAAATCTACAGAGAATTTAAAAATAAAAATTTCATGGTTTTTCAAAATGGGCTTTGAATAGCGATATTAATCGAATTTTCATTTTTTTTTTTCAAAAATAAAAATATGCTTTCGAGATATGGGGATACTGACTGAGTAAAAATAATGTTTGATCCAAGAAGATTACCAACATTAAAAATGGATTTCGCGATGTTACAGTACGATAGACATTTTTTGCTAAAAATCCGAAAAAATAAGACATTTTTTGGCCAAGAAATAATAATAATTTCATGAAGTAGCAATGCTAAAACGTTAAAAAAAATCATTAATACCTGCAAATTTTAACTAAAAGTTTAATAAAAATGGGAAAAAATTGTATAAAAAAATCAAATTAAAAAAAAAATCCGTTTTCCACTATGTGTATTTGATTTTTTAAGAAATCGTTATGGAATAAACCCATTTTCGATAAAGATGTTGTTCATCTATTCTGTATCTATATCACTTATTTTTGTACGTTTCATCATGACTCGTAAATTCCATTATCAAATGTAAATCGGCGAAAAAAGTGTATTCTTCTCAGTTTTAATGTACACCCATAAAATAAAATGAATCTAAAGAAATGTATTCTGGGATTGCAAATTCATTATGTAAATAGGTCATCATTGTTAAACATGTAAACACTTTTAAAAACTCATACTTTTCCATGTTGCTCGTATAACATATGATTCCATAAAACTTATTTTGAAAGTAATCGTGTATACAATTATCTTTTAATTTCATATTTAAACAAGAACTTGTAAATGTATACAATTAGAACATTAATAATCAGTGAAATATGCCTTTACAGAGTCAAAAGCGAATAATTCCATTTTCATTTCATTAATAGCTTCAAGACAGTATTAAATTAAAAATTTGTGCTTGCATTTTATTTATATATCCTTAAGCTAGTTGTATCAAAAATCAGATCTCTGGAAAAAAAATTTCCTATGATTTTGAGAATCAAAATAATGTTACTGATGTCATATCAAATAAAAAACATTATTATTATTATTGGAAAAATGTTTAAACTTACAAAAAAATTATTTCAACAATGTTTTTTTTGCAATTGAATTGTCTATTAATATCACTTTTTACCAAATTTTGAAAAATGATTGAGGTTCAATGAATGATGACTTATTTGTTGGAGGTAAACATTCTCTACAACTCTACTGTCTTCAATTTTGAAAGTATGTATTTTTTTTACTGAAATCGTTTACACAATTTTTTTTGTAGAGAAAATATTTTTTTTAATAGTGTCGATAGAGATAAGTATGATAACGAGGTAAGTAGTAATAAAGATAAAATTTGGAATGAAAATCCAATTATTTATTAACTTTTTGTATTACAACATAATGATTATATTTCTCATTATTTTAAGGAAAAAGATGGCTGTCACTAGTTATTGCTTTAAACAATTATTTCAAAAAACTGAGATGATTTTAGAAAACTCAAATGTTTTATTTCGTCAAACTGGTCTTTTGATTTGAATTTTTCCTATAACGCACCTTTATTGAATGTTTTTTCTTTATGATTGAAGGAAAATACTATATTTTTCTTGAATACCTGCTGTTATTTTTTTTTAACTTTCATATTTTTATAATTTTTAATGATAAATTATGACAGTAATTTAATTATAAATCAGACTAAGGTATAAGTGTGACATATGTGTTTTGTTGTCCTTTTTCATTGTGAAATACAAAAATTTTCAACAGTTCGATGTTAGTTGTTGTGGTTAAAGAACCTCATTTTTGGAATAAAGATGTAAAGTAAATTATAATAATTGGTAAATGACGTTTTGATATATAGCTTTACACAGACACAATATCATTGAACCTTCCCAAATTCTAATTTTTGTTTTCAATAATATTCTTATAAAGGATGAAAATTGAAAACAAACGTACAATATAAGAATCAGGAGATGTTTAATTTATAGTTACGAAAGTACAATTTTTTTAACTTAGATTTTAGTGGATTTTTTTACAAGTATCACACCCGTAATGTCGAAAAATTTGAATTCATCGGCACACTGACAAACAAAATGTAAAATGTTTCTTTAAAGTAAATTTTGGTTTATTAGAGAAGGGAACCATTAAAGGTAGTATTTGAAACATCATTAATCAAAGTATAACTTTCTAATTTCGTATCACACTTACCCCTATCGACCCTAAATATATTTGTAGTATATTTACTTATTTTCATAATTAGAAACAGTAGAGTTGTACGGAATATTTTCCCCGAAAAAATGAGCCATGATTCATTAAAATGAATTACATTTTTCAAATTGGAATGAAGCGACAGTAAGAACAAATTAAATTACAAAACTATGGTTAAAACAATTGTTTTTCGTAAGTTTTACACTTTTTTCATAAAAAAGAACATTTTTCTTTAATAAAACATGTATAATAAATAACAATATCATTTTAATTCTTAAAATCATCAAAAAAATGTTTTTCCAGAGACCTAATTTTTCGCACAACTGCCTTCGCACTTGCTGCTCCAATCTTCTTAATATATTAAGTTATAAAAATATTTTTATAGGGCGAAAAGAATAAATGTTCATCAATATGACCGGGTTCTTCTTTTTTCAGAGGATGTCTTGGTTCTTCGGTAAAAAGAAGCACCACAAAGATTCGCCTCCAAGTTCCCCTGAGGAGGAAACTCCTCAAGGGCGAGGCGATGAATTTATCTTCATCGAGAGGAGAAATCCCGGACCAAATCCTGGAGACATTGGAGCCAAAAGCAGCGGTTTATATCCATCGATCAGTGGTTTGCCGTATTATCCACCTATGCCTGCACCAAACAACTTGCCACAGATTCCTCAGCTGGATAATTTTAATTACTTGAATTGCATTCCGTTCAAATACGGTGAAGATCTGGAAAAATCTATCCACAACGACATGGACATCGATAGACTTCGAGTCAACGAAATTATGTCGTTTATCGAGAGAATACGAAAGGAAGATGTCGGTTATGGTTTCCAAGTTGAGAAAAGCGTAATTGCTGAGATGGACAGTGCCAATAACTGATCCGAGGTGACGCAAGATTTGCAAGAGACAGCAGATGAAAGTCGCGTTCTCTGTACAATCTTATCGATACCGATTATTTTTCTGCTTATTGTAATTACAGCTTTAATACTTTTCAATTAAAATCATGTAAGGAAACTGGCTCTTTCACATAGACAATTTTTATGGAAGCCTAATTTTGTCGGTTTAGCCTTTCTTCGTGTAAATACTTATTACTTATACATTTTATATTTTAGTTACATAATGAACAAAGTGCGCTGAAGAAGTACGTACAACTCACTAAATGGATAATACTTAAATCGACCTAAATGTTTAGATTTTATTTCGTCCTGAGAAACTTACTCTGTAATTATTACGAGCTGCCATATTTTATTATAGTATAAAGCTTCTACTTCTCGTTTTTATTTGTATTTGTATCCTCTACCTTAGTTCCTAATTAGAAATAAAAAATGACTGAATTTAAGTTTTAAAATCAAAGAGCTTATATTAAAAGAACTAATCAAAATACAAACTTCAAAACGCTCTTAAATGAAGAATTTTACTATTCAAATCTTTCTAGAAGTACTATTTTTCTTAAACTTCTCATTTAAGATATACATCTTCAATAATAATCTGTATTACATATTTGTGATTACATACTTTTATTGAAAATTCACAATCATTGAATATTATACAATTCTGTAAGTTTTTAAGGATAGATATCGTCACTATGTACAAAGATTTGATTTACATTGTACACACATATATTCTAATATTTACAAATGCACAGTTGCTCTAATACTAGGTATAAGATAAAATACTTATAAAGATTGCAACTTAAATTGATACAGGTAATGATCCTTTGCAAGATCATCATAAATGAAGTATGTATTTTTGGTTTCATTTAGTTTAACAGGCAGACCATTACTACAATTAGAGTGATGAGAGTAAAAGGTGCCCACGTTTTAACAAAATCACCGAAACTGAAATTAAAAAAATATTGATGTATTTTGATCGCTTATTAATCATTAATCAACTGTGTGTCTTCTCTTACCTGACATATTTTCCATAAACGGTCATAAGAAACCCAATTTTCACCATATTCCATCTACTCGTGTTATCGTAATTCATTAACTTTAAAGTCATAGCGACGTGAGCGTAACAATTGTCCCAGAATAAATTGTGCTGAAAAAAATGTAGTGAAGTAAATTACACTTACTGAACTCATTGATGTTTAAATTACGATTGTTTTAATATTTACCATTCTCCCTCTGTATATTTCGGCGCCTTCAGCAACTGCAGTATCCCACCCTTGAACTCCTCCCTTAGCTTTGGTGTAATTAAGTTGCCAATATTTTGTTGGCCAGCCAAATCCCATGGAATCTTCTGAGACATGATAAGCCCCGGCGAAATCTACAATTACTCCTGTGGATGTTCCTATTCCCATGTGTCCAATGAATGGCAAAATGTAACTTAAAACAGAAAGGAAATAAATTTGATTTAGTTTTTTATTTTCACATTTGGAACATTATATTCTTAGTTTTTGCTACATTTTGTTATTATGGCTTTGTTATTATTATTATTATTACTTTGTTGTTATTATTATTATTATATAGTAATCGGTCTTTTACAGGTAAATAAATGAAGATTTAAAGCTTTCCTTTTTTTTTGTAAATCAAATAGTGAAATAATCGTGCATTTACTGCGTATTTATTGCGTACTGTTGCATTTTATTAAATATTTCAGTAACAGAAATTATTAAAAAACTATTAACTCTTTAGAAATATTAAAAATGCTACTCTAAAGGTTATTTCACAATTAGATAATATTTTTCAAATTGTCACTTAAGCCCAAATGATGATTTGGAAATTCAAAATAAAATTTGCAAGTTGCTACTAAATTCTAGAAAATTAGTTGAACGCTAGAGAGATTGATCAGCACCTGGGTCAGAACAGTGTTGCGGAAGCAACGTATTATTTAAATAAATAAAACAAGAATTCTAGATCAATATAAAAAAATCTATAGCTCCTTCCTCACATTACTCCCTTCCTCACCGAGTGAATCACGCCTACCCCGAAAGGGAAATGGCTTATAGGTATAATAATGATAATATTAAAATCTTTGTGAGATATTTAGAAATATTTCTGAAATCTTTGTGAAATATTCAAAAATCTTTTGAAACCGTTTGAAATTTTTTCAATCTTTAAAAGCTTGATGATATCTTTTGATTCTTTGTCGGAGAGAGAAAAATATAAAAAAATCCAGGATTTACAGAATATTTCTATAATGTCTTCATTTTATCTTTTGAAAAATTTGCGTTGGTCCCGATGCTTCTTCTATAACAATTTTCAAAAAAACCCAGAAATTGAATTTTTGAGGTTTGGTTAATAAAGTGAATGACTAAGTTGAAGTTGGATAAATATTTAGAGATGCAATTTTCATGGGAAGAAAATGAGGAACTGATTTACATAACTATATACTGTAGTTTTTTTCATTCTTCTTCCTAATAAATATTCATCCGCCAAAATGGAAAAAAAAACCCAGTGACGAATTTCAAAACTGAAATGTAGCTTTAGAGGAAAATTCTGATTCAGAAAACGAAACACATTAATCATTAATTAGGAGCTGTCATTAATCATTAGTTAGAGGCTGTCCACAAATTACGTTACTAATTTTTGGCTATTTTTGACCCTCCCCGTCCCATGGTTGACGACCGTAGCCCCCCCACCCCTCCCCACACACAAAGTAACGTACCCAAAAATTCTCCTAAATAGGGGAATAATAGGGTCATGAGTTTTTTTTTAAATATAAATACCATATTACATTCAATATGAATCACATTGAATTCCTACGATTTTAACTCGAAATATATTGCATTCTCAACCAAAAAATATTTTCTTACGAAAGATAGGAATTTTCAACCCAACAGACGAATATTAAAAAAAAATTAAAGCTGATCATTCAAGTAAACGCTTTTCAACAAAATAGTCAATTTTTTAACTAAAAAGATGAACTTTCCACCAAGATTAATTTTTTCAAAAAAGGACAAATTTTCAACAATATTGTTGAATTTCGGAGGCAAAAATATGAATTATCTACAAAACAGTTGAATTTTCAACTAATCTTATGAATCTTCAATAAAAAAAGAATGTATTTCTTTTAACTTAGTTTAACTTTACATGCAGTAGTTGAATTTTTAATAAAAAAAGATGAATTCTCAACGTAACATGTAATATTTTATATTTTAACCAAAAAAGATTTTAATTTGAAAGAAAAAATAGTTGATTTGGACCACAAAAGATGAATTTTCAATAGAATAGTTGAATCGACAACCAAAACAGATTAATTGACAACCAAACAGTTGCATTTTTAACCAAAAAGGATGAATTTTCAACCAAGAAGATGAAATTCTCACAAAAAAAGATGTATTTTCAATAAAATACATGAACTATCAACTGAAAAACATAATTTTTTAATTGAAAATATCAATTTTTGACAAAAAATGGATTGAATACATTTATTGTTTAGAAAAATCATTCTCAACAAAAAGAAAACGAATTTTCAACAAAATAGTTAAATTTTCAACCAAAGAGATGGATCTTGAAAAAAAAATTTAACACAGCAGTTCAACTTTCAAAGTTTCAATCAAGTAGTTGAATTTTGGACCAAAAAAGATCAATTTTTAACAAAATAGTTGCAATTTTCAAAAAATTAAATAAATGCTCAACCAAATAGTCGAATTTTTAACTAAGCGAGATGAGTTCCGAACTAAAAATATAATAATAGACATTTCAACCAAAAATAGTTGGATTTTTCTTATTGCATTCCATTAATTAAGTTTGCATTTAAGGGGAAAAACGAGAAAAAGGGAAAGTTTCTTGAAAACAGGGAAAAACAGAAGAATTCTTTTAAAAAAGGGAAATGGAGGAAAGAGTGTGAAGTTTAAAATATTAAAGAGCTATTGAAACTTATTAAGTTATTATTAAACTGTACCGATGCAGGGACATCTTTAGAAAAATTCGCAAACTTTGTTCCAATATATCATCAGGAAACGTACTGAATGTTACTTAAGTTCGTAACCCATTTGGTAACTTAGTTTATGGACGGCCCCTTATTGAAAACATAAGTTTCGTTCATTGTTTCCCCATAAAGTTACTTTTCCAGTTTGAAAATATTTGAATACTGATTTGATTCAATTCAATTTTAGATTGTGGAATTTTAGTTTTTTCCTATTTTAGAATGCACATAAGTGTTACATTTTTCTCTAATTTTGCATTTTTCATATTAAATATATGAATAAAAATAAAGCCATTTATCAAATTCATGTGATAAATAAGTTGAAAAAGAGGAAATAAAATAGAATGATCTTTATTCAGCTTGTAATAAAATTAATTATACAATTTGTCTGAATACTACTTGCAAAATTTACTCTAGCCCAGTCCGGTGCCACTTAATGAGAGGCATGGTGAAAATGAGAAAAGTGATATTTTTTACCAGTTTGACTGTACTTTTCTCAATTTTTTTGCCGGAAGAATAAAGTTAAATAGTTTTAGCATCGAATGAGAAAAAATGAATGACAAAATAGTGCACGAATTTGAAAATAAATGAGATTAGAAAAATGTTCAATGGCGGGAACTTAAACAAAAACTTAATAAAATAAGTTGTAAAACTTTGAATAATGTTTGTATTATTTATTGTGCTATTACCATAAACATTATTGATTGTTTTTAACCAATTCTATAAAGTTTGCAGATAATAAATACAAGTAAATAGAAATAAAATTATCTTCTGAGGGTTTTGCATAGAAAATAAGTAATTAATTCCGCATTAATATGTACATAATTGTATTTTTTGGGATAAAAACAAACAGCAGCGTTTACATTTTTTAGCGAAACGAATAACATTAAATATATTTTCATTTTTACATATTATTTTTAATTTACCGCCATTTTCAATTTCTTCAATTGCATATATTTTCATATCTTTACACTATTTTATCATTTATTTTTCCTTATTAGAAGCTAAAACTATTTAAAATTATTTTTCCGGCAAAAAAACGAAGAAAATCACAGTAGAACTGTTAGAAAATATCACTTTACTGTTTACTCATTTTCACCCTACATTTTGTAGCAAATCGGCCCTACCCTATTAAAAAGAAGTTAGGAATCGTCACAAAATGGTCAGAAGTTCTGACGACTTCTGAACATCCTGACCATTCCTGACGAGTCTGACTATTTCTGAAGATATGCTAATTCACATCCTATCAGGCAGCTCATCGGCTAGGACCGCAAGTAGGCTAACCCAGAAGGATTAAAAATTAAAAATAGGTTTTTTTCAATGTTGCATATACAGATTCATAAGTTAGAAATTCTGAATCTACGGGTTTCGACGATTTCAGGTACTTAAAAATTTTCCTAACAAATTTTAAATTAGGATAAATACACAATGTATCTTGTAAAGAGAAAGATATATGTCAAAACGGACAAAATTTTAAGATTCACTTTCAGAGTAATTTAGTATATAAATATTTATAACTCAATGTAAGTACAAAGAGAATATGCATAAATACAATAAATAAATAATGTAAATAACCTGGGAAACATAAAAGAGATTAGTTTTTATGGCATTCTATTCTTCTAACCCTAATAAAAGGATTATCCTTCGAAACCAAGCTTTGACGATTTCTGAACATTTTGTCATGAGTTCTGACTTATTCTTGACGATTTCTGTCGAGAAACGTAACAAAAGTGGTCAGAAATCCTGACCGTTTTTCTGACGATTCCTGACTTTTTTTAGTAGGTAATAGGTAAACAGTCAAGAGTCATCCGACTTTTAGCTTTGAGTCGAGCTTTGAGTGACACGGCGCTGCTATAGTCATTATGACCTTTATATTCACCCAAAAATTCAGCAATATAATATTGACTAATCTTGTAAATGTAATCCGATAAAACTTGTTTCAAGTACATTAGTCTGTGGCAGCCCTGCGAATAATAAATAATTAGAAACGACCCTATCTGTAGGTTATTCATTATTCTCCAAAATTCGGTGACCATATAGACCAAATATTTTCAGCGTGTCAGTTTAGAAATACTAGAATTAAGTTGAAATTAATTTCAAAATATGGATATTGCCTTTTTATAATTTACATTTATTAAAACTTGAAAGCAATCAAATCAAAAAATTAATTGCTTTGATTTATTTTTTTACAACTAATTCTTACTCACGTCAAGATAGGAATTGGAGTCCAGACGATGCAAAAAGGAAATCGATGCCTTGCAGGGTCAATAGCAGAATCCATGATAGAAGAATTATCATCTGTGATTTCTATCGAATCCTTCATTATATTATTGCACTTCAATAAATATGAATTTCTAGTCGAAAGTGCCAAAAATAAAAGTTGAAACTGACATGCACTAGGTTATGTTCGTTCAATTAAGCACTTGCACTTCATACTTAATCATTTTTATCTATCACTTTTCTCATTTACACATATAACCTCAATGATTTGGCATTATAAATGCAATTAACATAAGTGTGATTACTCTGGATTTGCGAATAAACACATTTAATCACATTTAATCACATTTAATTGGAATGTGATTGTGACTGTGAACTGTGATGTCTTCTGTTTTTATTTTTCAAAACATGACTAGTGCTGCCAGCAAGCTTCAAAGCTTCCAAAATGCCAAATATTAAGGCGGGAAAATTGAAAATATTTAAAAAAAATGCTATTTAGTATTAAATGTAAGCAATTAATTATGTATTATTATAGATTAACGGTAATATGATATTAATGTCAATAGTGCCATTAGTATAATGCACTCTAATTACAGGGTCTAAAATGTAGCTAGGTCCAACACACGCAGTGTAGTCCGCATTTAAAAAGCGTGTGTAGTCCAAAGCCAAAAAGTGTGCAGGAGAAAATTAACTATACTTTCCAAGCAAAATTTCCAGTTTTCTATACCGACATATTCAAAGTATTAAGAATAAATCAAAATTCCTATTTATTTATCGTAGGCTTCACAGTCTTTTCCCCTGTTTTCACCATTTTTCTATTAAATTAATATTTAATAGAACCCAATAAGAAAACCTAAATATTTTCGGTTGAAAGTTCATTCTTTTTGTTTGAATAGTTTACTATCTATGTTGAAGATTTAATTATTCTCTTGAAAATGCAACAATGTTGTTAAAAAGTAATCCTTTTTGGTTGAAAACTCAACTGCTGTGTAGAAAATTCGTCTTTCTCGCTTAAAAATTCGATTCGCTTGAGAATTCCCCATTTTGTTGAAAATTATTATTTTTGGATGAACTCAACTGTTTTTTATTTAAAATAAAAATATTATATTTATCGTTAAAATCGCCGGGAAAATCCGTTACATAATTCATGGGCGAGCGCATACAAATTAATTTTGTCAGTTAAAGATTCATCAGTTTAGTTATATTGAAAATTCATCTTTTTAGTTGAAAGTGTAACTATTTTGTTGAAAATTCAACATTTCGAGTTGAAAATTCGACAATTTTGTACAAAATTCGTCTTTTTGGTTTGCAAATTCAACTATTTGGTTGAAGTTTTTGTTCTCTCTTGACCGAAAAATCTGTTATTGTTCAAAATGTAACTATTTTATTGAACATTCGTCTGTTTGGTTTGAAAAATTCATTTTTTAAGAAAATTTTATTAGAAATTCAATCCTTTTTGGTTGAAAGTGTAACTGTTTGGTTCTTTCTAAATTTGAATCAGTTAAAATGTTTTGAAATATCAATTGTGACTGAATTCTAGCTATGAATCAGATAAATTCTACTTAATCTTTTTTGGACGAGATTTTAACTATTTTGTTGGAAACTTACTTTTTTGGAAGAGTTTAACTGTTTTTAATTTAAAATTAAAATATTTTTCGGTTTAAGTATCAACTATTACATTTTTCGTTTGGTATTCGTACTAACTATTCGTACAACTATTCGCTTGAAAATTAATCTATTTTGTTTAAGGATTCAACTATTAGGTTGAAAAGGCGTCTTTCTTGGACGAATTTACCTGCTTTTGATTTGAAATTTAAATCATTTTTGGTTTAAATATCAACTTTTATATTTTTTGTTGAGTATTTATCTTTTTCCGTTGAAAATCTGCTCCTTGACTAAAAGATGAACTATTTGTTAAAAATGCATTTTTTTTCGTTACAAATTCATAATTTTGGTTGATAATTGAATTCTTTGGTTCAAAATTTAATTATTTCGTTAAATATGCAACCATTCGGTTGAAAATTAATCTGTTTTCTTGAGAATTCAACTATTCTTTTGAAAATTTGTCTTTCTTTGTTAAAAAATCATCTTTTTAGTTGAAAATTCAATTATTTCGTGGATTTTTTGTTGTTTCATTGAAAATTCATAACTTTAGTTAAAGTTTCATAAATTTAGTAGAAAATTCATTTTTTTTGCATAAAAGTTGAACTATTTTGTTGAAAATTGAAATATTTTCTGGAAAATTCATATTTTTGGTTCAAAAATGTAACTGCTCTGTTATTTTATTGATGTGTAAACATCTTAGACCTCGATATGGGTAGTCGCGCCTGATTCGAATGAAACCACGACTGCATAGTGTAATGCTACATGTAACGCAGGCTTGTCACGCACACGTTGTGTCTTATGGCACAGACCGGAGGCTCGCTTTTCTTCACCCACAGACAGGAGCCCTTCAGTCTCTCTTTGCCCATCTCTCTCTCTCCTTTCCCATATCTCTCTCTCTCTCTCCTTCTCCATCTCTCCTTCTCCACCCCCTCTCTCTCACGCATTTTGAATTCATATTAAAGTCTGTAGAGTTCAATTTAGTGTACGATAAAATATACCGGAAAAGAAAATTGAAATCCGGCATATTTTGCCGGACTAGAATACTTGATCTTATATTATCTTAAAATCGTGGAAAATTATTGTTTTCTGGTTATAAGTGATAGAATTTAATTATCTTCTTCATGAAATATAATTAGCCAAATTCTAAATGTAGATGCGTAATATAAATGCCACACAATGTATTCTTTCAGAGAACTCATATCGGTCCGCACCGGTATTTTATAAACAAAGCTTGACTAAGCAGGCAAAGGAGAAAATGCGTTTTAGGAAAGGGGCCGTACGTAAATTACGTAACGGATAATCGACCCTCTCCACCCCCATGTAACGAACAGTAACAAAATGTTTCTACCCCTCTATTGCTGTACGTAATTTATGGTTTCCAGAAATAATAAGATATGGGACTTGAAACTAGTGGAAATTAGTTGCATTTAAGATAATGCGTGCTGTGCAGGGAGAAAACTTCATTTTCAAAATTCTATGATTTTTCTTCGACCAATTTTTTTTCTTTAACCATTAACATTCAAATCCCATTAACATGCATATACAAATCAAAAATTTTGAAATTTATTTCTTTTAAACAAAAAAAGTGACTTTTCTACGATAAGAGATGACTTCTTAAGAAAATACTTAATTTTTCTACAAAATAATTCAATTCTCTACAAAACAATTGACTTTTCAAAGAAATAGTTCAATTTTCAACCTTAAAAGAAAATTCGTAACAAAAAGTTTAATAGTTGATAGTTCAACCTAGAAGGATGAAATGTAATTGAAAAAAAATTAATTTCAAAATCAAAAAGACGAATGTTCAACAAATAAAAAGATTTCTCAGTGATGAAAGAAAAAAAAGTTCACCTGAATTGTTGATCCTGAAAACCAAAAGACGAATTTTCTGTACAAACATTGAATTTTCAACAAGTAAAATAGGAATTTTCAGAAAAAAAATTAATTTTCAACAAAATAGTTAAATTTTTAACCAAAGAGGTAAAGCTTCATTAAAAACAAATTCAACAGAATAGTTCAACTTTTACCCACGCAGTTAAATTTTCAATTATAATAAATCAGTTCTCAACTAAATAGTCAAACTTTAACCAAAGAGACGAATTTTCAAATAAAAATATGAATCTTCAACGAAATAATTATTTTTTAACAAAGTGGTTCAAAAAAAATTTTCAAACAAAAAACTGTTTAAATAAGAAGTGAATTTTCTACGAAGGTATTTGAATTTTCAACCCAAAAAGACGATTTTTCGATAATAGCAGTTAAATTTTCATGCAAAAAGGATGCCTTTTTAAAACAATTATTTAATTTTTAATCAAACAGTTGCATTTTCATCGAAGAAAGATCAATTTTCTACTAAAGCAGATGAATTTTTAAATCAGAAAGACAAATATTCAAAAATATAGTTGAATTTTCATCGAAAAAATATTTAAATTAATTTTTCTACACAAAATGTGAATTTTTCTCAAACGATAAATTTTCTACGAAATAGTTGAATTTTCAACCAAACAGTTGCATTCTTATCAAAAAAAGATTAATTTTCTGCTCAGATAGATGAATTTTTTAATAAAAAATATACATTTTCCAAAAAATAGTTGGATTTTTATCCAAAAAACATTTAAATTTATTTTTCAACACCAAAATATGAATTTCTGTCAAAAAGTAAATTTTCTA
>CAKNXH010002381.1:115262-132999 GCA_932178445.1 Andricus quercusramuli | reverse complement strand
CCCCCCCCCCTTCAGTAACAAATCGTAACAAAATCTTTTGACCCCTCCCTCCCCCTTAAGCTGTTACGTAATTCAAGTACGGTCCCAAATAAAATAATTTGAAGAATGAATCAATGAATTTTTTAAGTGTTGAAAATTATATCATTTTTGAACAATTTGAACTTAAAAACAGTACAATTTAGTGATTATAAGTTGTTTCTTGAAAATCTTAAATGAAAAATGTAATTTACAAATGAAAACTTAAAAAAAAATGAAACAATGAAAACTTTAAAATAATGAATATATTAATTGAAATGTTTTTGAAAATTAAAAAAAGATTTTGAAGTTTCAATCTGATGCATACATTTAATTAATTACGTAAGGCATTCAAATTGAAATAGTTCAATTTTTAATGTAAAAATCTATAAATTATTCAATTATAAACAGATTCAGAATCGTCTTATAAAATCAATTTTATTATAATTCTATTGTTAAGAGTCGTACTACAGTTCAATTTTAAAAATAAATACTTAATTTATATTTACAGTTTATCAACTTAACATTTTTCTTGTTTTCTTTTTTTTTTGTCGAAGTTAACCCGTACCACCGAGCCTCTGAAATTAACATGGGGTTTTAAAAGGGAAAAGCTTGATTTAGAAAAAAATGGGGAAAAGAGCTACTTGTTATAAAATTTTTGTGAATTGTTATTATGCTTAGAAAGTGACCCCAAAAAATGCAAAATAGCAGTTCTCTATTAAATTCATACTAAAACCGGTGTCCTTCGGATTTTCTTTACAAGAATTATTTTTAATTAATAAGGGACGAGTTTCCAAGTATTTTGTAAATAAGTTTTTATTATTCAAACAATAATTATTTGTTCATTCAAATCCGGAAAAATATGCCGGATATGTCAATAGAGAGAAAATCTACAGTTTATTATTATTAAAGTAGGGTTATTGTTACATTGTTAGATTAGGATTATTATCCTATTGGAAAATAACTGTCCAGAACCTTTTGCACGACATTACATATAAGAGAAAATAAATTTTTATACTCCCACATGTGCGTGCGTTATTATTTGCTTTATGTACGATTTCAATTTCAGTCAACGTTTACCGACGATGTTTACACATAAATCTGTCTTGGGTCATAGTTTAGGACGCACGCGATTTATTTTATATAATATGGACAAAAAAAGTTGTAAAATTAATCTTCTTCGTTAAAATTCATCCTTTTGGTTGAAACTTCCACTGTTTTGTTGAAAATTGGTAGTTTTTGGGGTTGCAAAGTCATCTATTAGAAAATTCAATTATTTGATTGAAAATTAACTTTTTTGTTAAAAATTCATCTTTTTGGTTGAAAATTCAACTGTTTTGTAGAAAATTGGTCTTTTTGGGATTGCAAAGTCATCTATTAGAAAATTCAATTATTTAATCGAAAATTAACTTTTTTTCTTGAAAATTCATATTATCGGTTTAAAATTGAACTGTTTTGTTGAAAATTCAAAAAATTTGTCGGGTATTCCTTTTTTATTCAAAATAAATTTTTTAAACCTAAAATTTATCTTTTTATCTGAAACTTCATTTATTTGGTTGAAAATTTATCATTCTTGGTAGAAAATAAATCTTCATGGTTAAAGGTTCATCTTTTTGGTTGAAACTTCCACTGTTTTGTTGAAAATTGGTCTTTTTTGGGGTTGCAAAGTCATCTATTAAAAAATTCAATTATTTGATTGAAAATTAACTTTTCTGTTAAAAATTCATCTTTTGGGTTGAAAATTGAACTGTTTTGTAGAAAATTGGTCTTTTTGGGATTGCAGAGTCATCTATTAGAAAATTCAATTATTTAATCGAAAATTAACTTTTTTCTTGAAAATTCATATTATCGGTTTAAAATTGAACTGTTTTGTTGAAAATTCAAATAATTTGTCGGGTATTCGTTTTTTATTCAAAATAATTTTTTTAACCTAAAATTTATGTTTTTTAGTTGAAACTTCATTTATTTGGTTGAAAATTTGTCTTTCTTGGTAGAAAATAAATCTTCGTGGTTAAAGGTTCATCTTTTTCGTTGAAAATTCAATTACTTGATTAAAAAATCATCTATTTTGTTTAAAATACAATATGTTCACTTTAAATGTTAGGAACTTACAGGGTTACTGTAATTTAGGAAAACTTATATTATTAATTATATGACAATGCTTTGAATGATGGTTTACTTCTATTTTCGAGTTGAATACTGCATGGCATGCCCTGCATGCGAACCTGCTTCACCGGCTTTTGAAAAATTGTTTCAAACTCTTTGATAAGGAAGATCCCTACAATTGAGGAGTCCATCTGTTGTTTATTTGCTGACACTACTGACAAGCGATGCTGGCCGATAAGAAAGGCTTCTAGTTTTTAAATAAAAAAAAAGGAAACATGTCATGTACGAGCGCAAACTGCAAACACTAAATAAAACCATACAGTCATACACAGCCACACACGACGTGACGTCGCGACGACGTAGAAATCAACAGATCAGTTTGATGAAGTTGACTGTGTTGGAGATAACAAGCAAATCTACTTGTGCTACATCAGTGTTCATTAATTCATACAAGGGCGTGCTGAGGATCCCACGAATTGTGCGGCAGTGAAAATTTGATTTTTTTTTAGTCGAAAAGACAGGGCGGGAGTTTTGTGCTTTTGTTCTTTCGTCCTTTGGTCGTTCTTGTTCGTATCCTGACCATTTGGTTCGATAAGTTCCCAGGATAAAGTGCGGAGAAAAATCCTTATCGTGAATTGAAAATCTTCGATTATTTCTCAGTTTTGTGTCTCTCACGCCAGCTGATAATGTGACGGAATTATTCATCAGTGAGTAAATTGCACTCCTACTTCGGAGAGTTTGAGTGACACACACGGGCGGCCTTTTAAGTTTAAATTAATATATGCGCGTCTGTGTGACACTTTAACTATTATTAATTATGCCAATTAGACTGCATACAAGTCTCGTGCCGTCCAGGTGCTCCAGTAACAGCGGAACACAAGGTAACTGTATTTTTTACTTGTCAATTGTTCTCGTTATCACACCTCATTAAATATAACGCGATTAAAATGTATAAGAGGACAATTAGATGAAATTTTGATTTTTAACTAACTAATTGATAGTGTGTTTCTCAGCAGAGCGATTTTGTCAATTTTGACTGTTATATTTGTACCTATGCAATAATATTTTATTCCACTCAATTAAGCTGCATTGACAAAGAAACTTTATTTTACTCCCTGCATTAGTAAAAATAAGGAGTAAATGTAATTATAGTATATGTAGTCTAGAAAATTTATATGTTATTGCTCCAGATCAATGTCCTGTAAACGAGGTCGTTAATAAAAATACTAACCAGTATATTTTGTTTCATTCCAGAAGTTGTCAGTTTTTATTAGAAAATTGTAAAATAAGTTTTAAAATCTTAGTGATAATTTAAATGTTTTCAAAACTTTTATACTGTGATTCATATTTACAAAACTCTCACAGTCGTGTAAAAGACCTCGAAAACGTTGTGTATCCAAAATAATTGTCTGCGAAGTTCACAAACCTTAATTGATAAATATTTCCTTTTTTTCTTGGTTTATACTTTTATTTTGTTATAATTTTGCAAATTAATCTAAACTTTCTTTTGTAATAGTTCCAGGTCTCGGACCGTGGACACTTTTTGACAATTTTTGTATCAATGCTGCTATTTTACTAGTGCTTTGAAAAAAATAAAACTAATTCTATTTTTCTTAATTGCTCGCTAATTCAACTATATTTTCACTTGGCCTTCAAACTTATTTTCAAAGTTCTTCGCTGATTGGCTAAAATAACATATCCGCCATTTCAAAAATCTCAATTACAAAAGATTCCAAGATTTTTAAGATTTCATTACATTTCAAATGATCTGGAAAAAATTCACTAGATTTCAACAGATTCCAAAGGGGTTTTAAAGGAGTTAAACTGATTTGAAGGGATTTTATAGGGATTCAAAGCTTTTAGAGTGTTTTAAAAGAGTGCAAGGGGTTCCAGACAATTTCTAAAATCTTCAGGGATTTTTAAAGTTTTCAAGAAGTTTCATTTAATTGTAAAGGATTTCAAAGTTTTAAAAATCTTTGAAGAAATTTTAAGAGATATTACAAATTCCAAGTTACTAGACTTGCGTAATATTATAGGATCTCCAAAGACTTTGAAAGTTATTTTTAAAGATAATAAAGATTTCAAGATGTTGTACAAAATTTCAAAAGATTTCTAGGGACTTCACCAAATTTAATAGACTTGAAGAAATTTCATAGGATTTAGAAAAATTATAGACCGAATTCATTTCAAATCAGGCAGGGTTCTACACTTGAAACCATAGAATCTCTCCGTGACGAAATATGTTGTTTTCTAGAGGAAATTAGACGATACTTATTTTTCCGATTTGCAACAAAAAAAAATTGGTAAAAAGTTATGCGTATTTCAATTTTATGCTTTATAAAAAAAAAAAAATTTCTTCAAACCTCTATATGTTTTGACCTAAATGAGATATTTATAATTTTCTTGTTGATTCTAATATAGCGTTCATTACCTTCTTTCGAAATCCACCGGAAAATTGGAAAAAAAATGTTCAAAATTAACAAAAAGGCAGCGATTTTTCTGAAAAAAATTAAAAATAGATTTTCTCAAAAAACACGCCTTTAATTTTTTGCCATTTTTTTTGAACTTGTACATTGATAATAAAGATATCTTGTAAGTTTCACGCTTGCTAAATAACTTTTGTAGTCAGCAGAATGCTTTTTTCTTACGATCGAATTTTCTACTTTTTCTTGGAAAAAATGACAGATACGAACAAATGTTGAAATAAAAGTTTGCACGTCTAAAAAATGTATGTGAAAAATGTCTCTTGTTCCTTTTTGGTACTTCTTATAGTTTACGAGAAAAATTAAAAAATTACATTTTTGGGAAAAAAATAATTCTCCCGGCCCCAAAAATGGGTTAGCCCGCATGATGCTGATAGGATGCCTTTCTTCTATTAGTAGAAACTTTTCAAAAATATCTAGAAGAATAAAAAGGTGTGGTTTTCTAGAAAATCTATTTTTTTTCATGTTTTCAAAATTTGAAGAAAAAGCTAAAAAGTTTTTCTTGAAAACCCCACCTTTTTTATTCTTCTAAATATTTTTTAAACGTTACTACTAATAGAAGAAAGGTATCTGACAGCATCATGCGGGCTGAACCATTTTTAAGGCCGGGAGAATTTTTTATTCCGAAAAATGTAATTTTTTTATTTTTCTCGTAAACTATGTAAAGTATCGCAAAAGAACAAGAGACTTTTTTCGTAGAACTTTTTTAGGCATGCAAACTTTTATCTTGACATTTTTTCGTATCTGTCATTTTTTCCAAGAAAAAGTAGAAAAATCGATTGTAAGAAAAAAGAATTCTGCTGACTACAAAAGTTATTTATCAAACATTAAACTTACAAGATATCTTTATTATCAAAGTGCAAGTTCAAAAAAAAAAATGGCAAAAAATTTAAAGTTATTTCGTAAGTTTTCAAAGATTTTAAGTAATTTTACAATGTTTGAGGGATTCATAGGATTTAAAAATAAATTAAAATATTTCGTATGATTATAAGGAATTTCTATACATTTCAAGAAATAAAAAAAAAATGGGGAGTTTCCAAGGGATTTCAACAGAATTCAAGGATTTTTAGTAGATTTTAGTTGATTTCATAGATATTAAGGGATTTCAATGCTTAGGTTTGTTTTAAATATTTCTAAGAATTTCCGAAAATATCAAACAATTTAAGAGATTTTAAAGGGATCTGATGTTATGGGGTTTTACGAGATTTCATATGATTTCAAAGATTTAATCATTTCTGAAGGAATTTTGAAAGATATTAATAGATGTAAAAAATGTTTTATGGGATGTCATTCGAGTTTTGTGGAATTACTAGGAATTTCACAAGATTTAATTGGTTTTATAAATTTCAAGAGATTTAAAGGAGTTTATGGTATTTAAAAAAGGTATCCAGGCTATCAGTTATATTTAAAAAATTGCAAGGGATCAGAACGAATTTTTAGAGAACTTTATGGAGTGAATTAAATAAAATTTTAAAGTACTTCCAGGGATTTCAGGGATTTTGACAGATTTGTGGGATTCACAGGATTTAAAAAACTGATAATATTCCAATTGATTTCTACAGATTTAAAGGTTTTTCAAAGAATTAAAGGGATTTAAAAAGATTGACGAGCTTTACAGGAATTTCATGGGTTCTTAAAGAATTTCAATGGATTCCAATGAATTCCAATGTTTTAAGGGTTATTAAAAAGATTCGAAAGGATTTCAAGCGATTTTATAGGAGATATACTGAGTGTTTTTGAGACATCGAAATATCTCAAAAAATACGCATCCTATGAAAAAAATATTCGTAATAAAATCTGTTTATTTTCGAGGGGGAAAAGCGAATTTGAATACCCCCCCCCCCCCAGAAGGCAGAAGTGGGGGTAACTTTGTAATTTCAAATGGGAACCCCAATTGTTTAATTTCGTATCATATCAGATTCTCCTCTATGAAATACGTAAGTTTTATTCGACATTTTTTTTTGATTTCTTAAAAAAAAACACCTCCCCTCCTGGGGGGGGGGGGGGGGGGTAACTTTTTTCAATGTCGCTTTTCCCCCTCGAAAATGAAAAGTTTTTATTATGGATATTTTTTTCATAGGATGTGTATTTTTTTTAAATATTTCGATGTCTCAAGTTTTAAAAAAATACCCAGTATATTGTATACGAAAATAATTAACCCCTTGATGTAATATTTAAAAAATTGCTTGAAATGATTTACCTACTGTTTTTTAAATTGTATATTACTATTGACAGTATTTTAATTTCTCAAATGATTCCGAGGCCTGTAGTTATAAAAATTGCTTTAGCTCTTGATTTTTATTTGATTTAGCAGTCTGTTGTTGACCATAGAGCATCCGATAATTGATACCTATTAACACATCGATCTTAGGATGCTACGAGATCAGTTGAGGGACGTTTCATCCTGGATGGTTCGTCTGTGTCCGGAGCCATTCGAGGGAGCCAATAAAGGGGACACTTTCAAAATGTTCAGCTCAAAAGTAAGCGGACCAACATGCAAATTTTATACAGATCTTTTTGGCGACGATGATGAGTCTCCTCTTCCTGAGAACAATTCTGAGAATATTTCTGAGAACAATATATCTCAGACCTCAAGTAGAAACTCCCATCTACTAGAACAGCAAAGTGGAACCAGTGAAGATGGAAATTCTCAAGATTCGGATTCTGCAGGAGTTCCTGAGGACCAGAATTTATCCAAAGATCCTTGTAACAGGATCGCTAGGCTTCGTAGTTATCCTAGGTTCCAGTCGTTTCTCGTCACAACCTCAAGTTCCACAATTTGCACTGAAGTTAGATCTGAGGAAACTTCTTCCGAATCTTCCTTCGTCAAAGTTTCACACAGCGTTTTGGAATACAGAAATAGCAGGTGAATTTTCTTGTGTATTAAAATTTCAGGGTGGCCACTCGATCGGTTTGTAAAAATCATTTTCAATGTGTAAAAAATTCGCAAGCTAATAATTAACTTAAGCAGTTGGATTCAATGAACTCTCTTAATCTAACGTAAGTTTTCCATTCAATTTAATTAATTATATTTACAAATTAAATTAGACAATCCTATTTTGAAAATTCTTATTTCTATTATATAATTGTGTAAGTAAATCTTTGTTATGATTGTAATTTTTCAGATGTAAGGGATTTGTTTTGATTGATATATGAAAAAAACACCTTGTGAGTGGCTACTTCGAATTTTTAACTCTATAATTTTGCGGTTTATAAAATCTTTTTGATTTAGAAAGGTTTCAATTGAGAGTTCTTTTCATTCAAGTCATATATTGCTTCATATAAATGAATCACGCAGAGTTCGTAAGTGTCTATATAATACCCGCAAATGTCTGTTATCGCAATAGTAAAATTCAAATGTTTAAGGATGTTCTCGAGCTAAAAATACTTTTCTGCGAAAATGACAGCATCTGGAACGTTTTTATCTAGTGCATAAGTCGATCAATGTGTTCGTGAATCAGTCTTCCAAAAGAGTCGCCACTACTTTGATTCTAATTTTAAATATCATTGAAACCTTTCTCAATATTAAACATTTTTCATTTCGACTGTCTATAAATGTATAAACCTACTTTTAAAATAAAATATTATCTCGCAGAATTTTTATTTTATTTTAAAACAGGTATACGGCTGCAGAAAGGAGTTCTCACCAGTTCGTATTAGAAGACTTCGCAGAGAGCGAGTCGGAAAGTGAGGAAGAGTCAGAGGAGAACCGATCATCTGAACCAGAAATCGCAACGATTGCCGATGAGTTGGATAATTCAGGAAACAAACAATTGTCCGAGAAAAGTGAGCATCTCGCCTCGAAGAAAAAGAAAGCTCATCAGGTGGCTGAAGAATTACTAGCCACTGAGAAAAAGTACGTCAGTATTCTCCACCTGATCGACCAAGTATTTCAATTTAGAGTCGACCAGGAAAACAGAGCACATCCAATGTTTCCGCCAGAAACTGTGCAGCACATGTTCTCCAACATAAAGTCCATTTACAAATTTCATAATGACTTTCTTCTTCCGCAACTCGAGGAGAGAATGATGTCCTGGGACACAAATCCGAGAATTGGAGATATAATGAAGAATTTTGCACCCTTTCTGAAAATGTACACCGAGTATGTTAAGAATTTCGACTATGCGATGAATCTTATTCATAATCTTCAATCCAAAGTTCCTAAATTTGCCGCAATTATTAACGAGATTCAGAAACTAGAGGAATGTGCGAGATTGACTTTGTCACATCATATGCTGAGTCCAATTCAAAGATTGCCCAGATACGAACTTCTTATCAAAGAATATTTGAAGAATCTTTCGGGGGAGAATCCTGATTATGAAGATACTAAAAGTAGGTTTAGATTTGAGTGTCTTTAAATTATAAACTGTTTGCAGTCTTTTTTTTTACTTGCATACAAATATTTTTTTCTTATTTAGAAGCCTTAGAACTGGTATCAACAGCTGCAAATCACTCTAACGAAGCCATGAAAAAAATTTACAAATTCAAGAAGCTTTTGGAGATTCAAGAAAGCATTTATGATTCTACTGATCTAGTCAGTGCAACTCGCGAACTCGTAAAGGAAGGACGCATTGTGAAAATATCTGCGAGAAGTGGAGATCACCAAGAAAGATATTTGTTTCTAGTTAGTATCAATTCCAGGAACTATTTCAGGGTTGCTATGAGCCCTGGTAATAAACAAGCAGTTTTCTCAGGGTGGCCGTTGGTGAGGGTAAACTTGGAAATCAGGGGGAAGCCAAGACATTTTATTGATCAGGGAAAAATCAGGGATTTTGGAAAAATCTTTAAAAAGTCAGGGAATTTCTACAAGGGTCACTTCTTCACACTGAAAGAATAAATTTGAAATTTTAAAATTGTTTTTTCGGTCCATAAAAGATTCTATGTTAAAAATCTTACAACATTATGATTCTGGTCTTCAAATATTAATGGTCAGGGAAATTGAAAAATTGGTCAAAGAACAATGAGGGAATTTTGAAAATGAAGATTTGAAGCCACCCTGATATAATATTCTTGTTAGTAATTTATTCACTCCGTATTTCTATTTTTTTTTTTTTTTTTTGTAGTTGCTTCCTCCGGACAATTATATTTTAGTTCAAAAATGTATTATTTGGTTGCAAATTCCATAATTTTGTTAAAAAGACATTCTTTTTGGTTGAAAATTGACTTTCTGTTGAAAATTCTGTTTTTCTTCTTCAAATTGGTCTTTAAAAATTCATCTGTTTTAGTAGAAATTTCACCTTATTAGATAAAAATGCAACTTTTTGGGTGAGGATTCAATTATTTTGTTCAAAATTCGTCTTTTTTAGTTCAACTCAACTTTTGGTTCAACTTTAGTTTTTTTATTTAAAATTAAAATCCTTTTCGTTGAAATATATTTATATATCCACTACATATTTCCTTATTCGTTGAAAATCATTTTTTTTTTTAAATTAAACTACTAGTTTAAACGTTGAACCACTAAATATATTAAAAATTTAATTGTCTACATAAATTATGATAAAAAGAAATTTATAATTTCATTTCTTTATTTTCTGCATTCAATACTAATTTTTGTAATTGTTTTTCATTTTTGTTCAAGATTTTTAATTTTATTTGAAAATTCATGTCTAGTTAAAAATTCATGTCTGGTTGAAAAATCGCTTTTTTAATTGAAAATTGCCTTAAAATGTAACTGTTCAAGTTGAACATTTTTTATTTTAGTTGGAAATTGATCTCTTTAGTTGAAATTTTAAGTATTCTTTTGTAAGATTGTTCTATTTTAATTGAAACTTCAACTACTTGGGTAAAAGTTGAATTACTTTGTTGAGAGTTTATTTGTTTGGTTGAAGGCTTATCCCTTTTTTGAGAATTTGAATATTTTGATTTTTTGTGTGGTTTAAATGAATTTTTTAAAACTGAAAATGTAACTTTTCTATTTTTGGTTGAAAATTGGCCTTTTTAGTAGAAAACTATTCTTCTTGATTTGAAATTTCCTATTTTTCGCTTACACTGTGTTGTTGAAAATTCATGTTTCAAAATGAAAATTTAACTTCTCCCTTTTTTGTTAAAAATGTATCATTTTCAGTTATGTAACGTGTTACTGCTAAATACTGGTTCAAAGACAAGCATTTTTGCTTGAGTACTTTAATGTGTATTTTGAATTTGTGAATTGATACGAATTGATTTTTTTTTACTAATAAAAATAATACCATAATTCCAGATTTTGTTTTCTCAATTTGAGAATAGTATTAATGAAAATTGTTTAAAATTCAATAATGACTGAAAACCCCCTTACATTTGCATTAATTAATAATTGTACGAGAAGTTGTTGGTAAATTAGTCTACGACGAGTAGAATGTGTTGAAATTGAATAGAACTGGATTTGTTAAAAAGTAGACCTGGAAAACCTAGAAAAGTTATGGAATTTTGAAACCGGACTTCTGTAGCAACCGTGTATTTTTTTGATAATTTGAAATTATTTCAGATTTTATAAGCTTAATTAATTATCGAATTATTTTCAGTTCAGCGATATACTTCTGCTTTGCTCATTGAGACTCATACCGGGACCCATGTATCGCCTAAGGGCTAAATTTTTGGTCGAGAACCTTCAAGTAATGGAGGGAGACAATTTGGAGACTGCTCATACGTTTTATATAAGAGCTGCTAATAAAAATATAGAATTATACACGGACTCGGCAGCGGATAAGGACGCCTGGGTCGATGCTCTTTTTGAAACGAGGCACGAAATCCTGAGACGAAAAGCGAGTCTAAAAACTGGAGAAGAGAAAACTGCTTTCGTGAAAACTGACGATGTTAGTAGGTGCATGGTTTGCGAAGCATTGTTCTCAGTTATGAAGAGGAAATATAATTGCAGAGCCTGTGGAATTGTAAGTTATCTAGAATAGATTTTTACATTACAGGAAAATCTGCAAGTTGGCGAAATAATTTTTATGTAATTTGTACAAATTATTGTTTAATTACTCTACTCTACTTTGTATTCTACTTTGGGCAATGCCCATTGCTCTATCCCCACGGGCAGATGACAATTCCGCCCTGGGATCAGCTTCCCCTCACTCAGCCGAACTGCTGCCTCCGAACCTGGTCCTTTGTACCTAATGAGGACTAGTATGCAGAATATACAATTTTTTCAAATTAGAACTTGGTAATTGATGAATATTATATTCAAAATCTGCTAATTATAACGATTCCAACGATATGTTATTTAAATTAAAAAATTGAAAATTAGAGAAGAAATGTTGAAGTTTATGTGACCATTTACCAACAAATTTTTCAGTATTTTTATCAAATCCACTGCAGTAGCTTTAATTTATTGGTTAGCTAAAATTTTTCCACATTTGAAAATTTATTAACGAACATCATAAATTTAGTTTATTTCTCAAACAGTGGCATTTCTCAAAATTATCCTTTAATAATTTTGCTCTCTCTCTCATTTTTTTCCTGCATAACCAATTTCTTTATGAAAGTTAATTAAAAATACTATTTTAACACGTAAAAATCTGAATATAAAGGATTTTCGTGGAGTCAATCTCAAAAGTGTCACTTTTCAAATGTAACTTTAGAAATTTTGAACATTACCAAAACACTAAATTGTATTTGCTTAAGTGTCTAAAAAAAATTTCAAACTAACTTTGGCAAATTTTCAAAATGAATATTTTCCATTTCAAAAATTGCCAAGGCTAATTTTCAAACCTAAGAAGAAGGAATTTTCAAAAAAGGAGTTTAATTTTTAACCAAGAAAGATTTTGCAGTCAATAAAGAAAAAAAATCTCAGCCAAAATTTTAAGTTTCTAATCTAAAAATACGAATTTCCGGCAAAACAGTTTTTTCAACCCAAAGATATGAATTTTGAACAAAAAAGTTTCATTTCCAACACAAAAATATGAATTTTCTACAAAAATAATTGAATTTTTAAATGAAAAAGATAAATTATCAAGCAAAAATGGAATAGTTACATTTGCAGTTAAAAAATTTATTTTCAACTCAATAAAAATGAATTTTCAACAGAACAGTAACAAATTTTAACCAAAGAAATTAATTTCTTTCTAAAATAATGAGCCTTCAACCAGAAAAATGTATTTTTACCAAACAACAAAATTTTAACCAAACAGTTGAATTTTCTACCCAAAAAAGAATTATTTGTAATAAAATGCATGAATTATCACAAAACTATTCAAAAATAATTCATTTTCAACCCAAAAAAAAATTTTAATTAAAAACTGAAAAAATGATTAGTGCATTAGATTCTGAACACAACATTCAGAAGCTTTCTAAGCATTTTGAAAGGTTTTAAAAGAATAAAAAAAATGTATTAAAATTCCTAGGAAAACCAAAAATGAATTGGTTTTTGAAAAGTTAATTTAAAAAAATATATTTTTTTAATGTTCAAAATAGAATTTGGAAGGTTTGAAAGCAATCTTTTTGATTTTTCTGGATTTTCAAAAAATTGTAGTTAAAACTCAAGTTTCAAGATAATAAATAACAAAATTTGCATTAGATTCCTGGAATTTTTTTTTATTTTTAAAAACAAGTTTTTAAGTGAATATTAAAAAAGATTCTAGAACAAATTTCGATGTATAAATTAATGTTTCTAGCTTCGAATTGCCTAAAATTATATTATTTTAAAAATGTATACATATTTTTACTGTTTCTTCAATGTTGAATCATTAAACATTTTAGCTGAGACTTTTTTTCTTTATTGATTGAGAAATCTTTCTTGATTAAAAATTCAACTCTTTTTATGAAGATTAATTTGTTTGTTTGAAAATTAGTCTGTTTTGGTTGAGCCTTAAGTTAATATAAAGAAAACAGAAGTGCCAGTAGTAAAACGTCTGGAGACAGTAATATCAAACATTATTTTTGAAAGGAAGAATTATTTTCAAAATTCGCCGAATTCAGTTTTCAAGTTTCTTTACAAAAAGAGAAAAATGTTCAAACCATAAAGGCCAAAAAGACTGAATGAGCCTTTTAACAAATGCAATTTTCTGGTTTGGTCTCTGTTCAACATTTCTAAAGTTAGATTTCAAAAATGGCATTTTTTATTTTGTGTCCATATTCTGATTTTTATGTGTTAAAATAGTATTTTTAATAAATTTTCATGACCAAATTGGTTGAGTAGTAAAAAAAAAATTATAATGTTTGTTAATGAGTTTTTAAATTGAGGTAGAGATGCCACCATCCATTCTCTTGGACTGGGAGTGCAAAAGTATTTAGGAATAATTTTGAGAAATGCGATTGTTTGAGAAATAACCCAAATTTATATTAGTTAATAAGTTTTTAAATGTGGCTAAATTTTAGCTTCCAGAATTTCCTACGATAGGTAAAGTATTGCACCAATAGATAAAAGCTACTGCAGCGGATTTCAGTGAAATATTCTGCAAAATTTTCCATAAAATTTCACATGAATTGAACATTTATTCTTTAATTTTCAACTTTTCAAGTAAGATAACATATCGCCATCATCGTTATAATTCGCAGATTTTGAATATTATATTTATCAATGACCAAGTGATTTTCGGAATGTTCAGATACAACGTATTATACAAAATTCTGTAATTGCAATTGAAAATTCCGTGATTTGTAATTGAGTTTGCCTACATTTATCATAATTTTACTAAACGTATATCGTCTAACAATAAAAAACTTCCGAACATGTTGCATAAAATTAGGACATACATTTCTAACATTATACTTATTCTCATATTCAACTTAGAGGCAAGTAAGATATCGTTGGAATTGCCGAAAGTCCTAAATTTTGGATATAATATTTCTAAATTACTAATTGCAAAATGAAAATTGCTATGTTTCGTATTTTATTTCTAAGTTGGGTTGTGGGGGTAGAGCAAGCAGATAGATGGCGATCAAGTGGCACTGCCCTCTACTTTTCTTTTTCTTTTCAGGTCGTTTGCAGCAAATGTTCGAAGCAAAGACTATTATTTGAAGAGAATAAACATATGAGAGTCTGCAGACTGTGTCACGCTGCTTTAACGCAGCCTCTGACAAAATCGCCTTCCTCTCCACCAGGTCCAGGCCCTAGTTTACTCCAGGTTTCAGCTGGTGCTCCTTCAGTTCTCTCTGGATATTTGCTGCTGAAAACCCAAGCAAGCAAGCCTTGGACCAGAAGATGGTTCGCTCTCCACGAGAATTTCGTCCTTTACACTTTCAAATCACATTCGGAGAATATGGCAATGACGGCGACTCCTTTGCCCGGCTTTACAGTTACAGAAGGCTCAGAATTACCTGGCGAAGATCCCCTGAATGCTAAAGATCGAAAAGGAACCTTCAAGATTCACCATTCTAAGAAATGCTACTACCTCCAAGCTCCTTCTCAAGAAAGATTAGAGGGGTAAGTCTGTTTATAAAGTTATTTTGGTGACAAAAAACCTGTCACCGATGAACTTGTTCTTGAGCAGGGTGGCCGCTGAACCGGGAAATGACTATGGATTCTTTTTACAGTGAATTTTTTAATTTTTAGTGGAAAAACATTTTAAATCGCTTCAAATGTCACAAACTTTATATTTCATGATGTTATGCAATACCTCAGGAGCTTGGTTTGAAATTTTTTGTAGTTTTGTAGAATTTTCAAGTATGAAATCATTCAATTTACGATGCCTAATTCTAAAGTTCGTCTTTAAAAGGGCCTCGCACATTCCTTAAAATATATGGAAATTGAGTTTCTGTTAAATTGGGCCAATTTGATACCCGCTCTAGCATTACGCCTTATGGAAAAACGTTTCATAATTTTTTTTTTATTTTAAGATTTAGCGAAATGATTTCGAAGTATAATAAAAAGATTTCAGTTTCATAAATGTAGGCATTTTTAAAATCTTGTAAATTAAAAAAGTGCGCTGATGGACTGCGTTTGACGCTGTGTTGTGTACATAAATGGTTTATTATTTAAAAAAGGAGGTTAACAAATAAAAGTAAACTTACTTTTTAGATACGTAAAGATACATGCGGTGTAGTTTTCGAACTCGCAATTGCGCATTTTCTGATTTGAATGACCGGCATGGCGCAAAGTGGCAGGCTTGAATCTAAACTCTAAAAATTGTTTGATGTGTTTGAAAAATTGTTTGTGTACATTTTTTTAGGACTCTGATTTTAAATCCGTTTTCAAAATTAAAACAAAATAGCGGATCCAATATGGGGATAAAAAATACAAAAAAGTAAAATTCAGATAAAAACCTACAAAATTATTTGATTTGAGTGAAAATGATTTTTGGGGGGTATCTAATTTCAAATCGGTTTTGATCATGTTTAAAAATGAAATGGCGGATCCAAGATGGAGATGAAAACAACTAAAAGAAAATATCCGTTCTCAGTGAAAATGATTTTCCAGGTTATTTTATGTCTCTGATTTTAAATCCGTTTTGATAATTTTCAAAAACAAAATGGTGAATCCAAAATAAAGATTTAAAAAATTATAAAAATATCCGATTCCAGTGAAAATGATTTTCCCGGGGGTTTTGGATCTCTGATTTCAAATCTGCTTTGATAATCGGAAAGATTAACGTAATTCATAAAAATATTTAAAAATATTTATCATATCACTTGAATTCAATTAATTTTGCGATATATTACAAGATGCTCTCCTGCTGCGTGTATTATCGCTTATCCACGTGAAATTTACTCCAGTGCAGTAGATTTTACTGGTGCCCTGCTCTCGGCGCAGAGGAGCGCAGCGCATCTGCTTGAGCAAGGGCAGATTTATAATTTTGATTTTTTCAGTTTTATTGTCGGAAAAAAGAATTCACACAGGGAAATTACCGGGAATTTTCGTCTTGCATTTAAGCGCCCATCTTGAACTAAAACTTAGAATATAATTGACCTGCTTGTAACGTAGAAATGAGTATCTTTGGAGTATAATTGATTTTAAAATACTTTATTAGGTGGGTGCATGCGTTAAAACTGGCCACAATGGCTGAGCTACCTCAGGAAAATGAAACTGAGGAGAGTAACGAAAATAAAATGGAGGAGAGTAGCGAAAACAAGACGGAGGTGAGCAGCGAAAACAAGACGGAGGTGAGTAGCGAACACAAGATGGAGGAGAGTAACGGAAACAAAAAAGAAGAGAATAGTGAGACCCAAAAAGAAGAGAATAACGAAAATGCACAAGATCAGTCACAAAGTCAATCGCTAGACCATATACAGTAAATCACTTGTAACGTATTTACCTTGTCTAGCTCATTTTTACATATCGCCCTCGCAATAGGATTAAAGATACTGTAAGATAACTGTTAGTACACCTAAGTATTGTTAACTTATGTTTTATATAGGCTGTAATTATTGTATAGGATTTTTTTGGCGATAGACTATCTACGCATTAATTGAAGCATGCCGTTTGTACTCATATCAGTTAGTTTGATAAATTCCCTTTTTTACCGCAATTTATCCTCGGTGATGAGGAATCAATAGCTGCACTTGTGCTGCACTTCGTACAAAGATTTTTAGGGATAGCTGGGGTGATTTTTTAAACATGCGTATATACTGCTGTATTTGTCGCCAAAAACTTCTGTGATCGAGTCAATTGACTACCGCTGTCTAAGCGCTTGTTGTTTTTGTAATATTGTGTTATAATATATTTAAATATATATGTCGTTCGATCACCGGATGCTAGACTGTCCATAATTTATATATGAGATGTCAGAGTTGATTGAATGTTCCGAGACGCAAATCTTTCGCTTGAATGCTTACGTTAGCTAATTGTAAGTCTGCTGAATTGTGACAATCGAGTTTATTGGAAAACTGGAGCGTATATCGATTTTTACAATAAATTCATTTAGTCTTCAAACGTGACTTTTAATTTGAAACCAATTGATCCACTCAGATCCACTCAAATTACACTGCGTTACAAAAAACAAAAATTTAGAGACACTTTTATGGAGACCTAGCACAAGTTGTAAATCTAGTAAAACTAAGAAAAACTGTATAGGAGAAATTTCCCATACACCCCCAAAATCTCATTTTTTGGCCAAAAAATCGTTTTTGGGAGTTTTATGAGAAAAATCACTCATAACTTCCCTAATTTTTATCCGATTTTAACTTTTTTTTTCGTTTTAAAGAGGAAAAACAGACCTTTCAGACTGTGTGTTTCTTATTTCGTTTAAATAAAAACTGACGAGACTGTAGTTGAAAGT
>CAKNXH010002381.1:64568-114862 GCA_932178445.1 Andricus quercusramuli | reverse complement strand
TTGTATTATTATATTATTGTTGTTATTATTGTTATTAATAATCTAATTATTACAAATAATAGACTGACGACTTGTATGGAATATATAGTCCGTAAATGCGCTTTAAATAATCGGGTTTTCCTGAAAAGGCTTGAATTTGGAAATTATTTATACTAAAGAACAATAAAAATATTAAAAATGAATTATTTATGTTTTCTAAGTACATCTAAGTTAAATATGATACATTTGGAGATTATTTTTTATTTTCTTTAGAGAAAAAAACTTGCGTTGAATAAATAATTATACTGAAACAAAAATTGATAAATATACTCCATAAGCTTTCTTACAAATTGACTGCTGATCATTTCTAAAAAAAAAACGTTTAAATCCATTCAGAGTTGCGACCTGTAGACTATTTTGAATTGTAAATTCCCGAGCCAGCGCACTTTGCAGCGGAAAAAGTAAAGCCCAAAGGTTTTATTCTTACTCCGGACTTTGCCTGCGCCTGTCGGGCACTTCGCGATTTGCCTAGGCAGAGTCCGAAGTGAAAGTGCTACTTCGGACTTTGCCTGACACCGCTCAGGCAATTCGCGGAGGGCCTAGGCAGACTGCGGTGTGCCGGCACTTCGGACTTTGCCTGTAACATATATATATACGATATTATTCGGTTTTGAAGATTTTTTCAACAAATTATTTTGAAAGTAAATTTAATTATGCGTCGAATGAGCTATTTTTGAATCAAATTCGAAGAGAATTGACGGAGTTGTGTGAGTTTTAAGATTTTAAGAACTTTTTGCTAAATTTTCATGTACGTAGCGGACGTGAAATTTACATCAGGGTGCGTCGCGAGGGATGAAAATGATATCAACCGTCATCAAAGCTATGTAATTTCTATTGGTTTTGTCTATACTCGTTCTAGTACAGAACAGTGCAGTACAGTACACAACAGTACAATATATTGAATTATTCAATACCCAAAACAAATTTTCCATTATTTTCTTTTTGTGATCACGGTGTCCCTAGTCCTAATTGTATCTTCACTAACAAAAAAAGAATATTTCTCAAGACTCTCCATCATTCAAAGTTTCAGTGCTTACTTTAAATTTGTAAGAAAAATATGTGTGATAATCGCAATGAGTTTTGTTTTATATGTGGTTTGTTTGTGGATTAGCAGCATCGTTTGAAGTTAAAAAATAATAAAGCTGTGATTGATGGCTACAACGATTTTTTAAAACTTCAATACACTACCTCTGATCGCTGGTATGAACCAGAATTCGCGTGTCTCGACTATTCATCGAAGTTCAAGAAATGGAAATCGAAAAGTTGCCATAAAGTTCGAATTTCTTTATCTTCTCCGATGATATGGCATCATCAGCCTTAGCATAAAACGAACGACTGCTATTTTTGTCAAACAGAAGTATACGGTCATCATTATGAAACACGAAAACGCATAAAGTATGCTAATGTTGTAACTGTAACGAAACCCGAAGTCCTAAACGATATGGTTCACTCAAATGCACTTCAAGAATTGAAAAATGTCCAACTCGATAATCATGATCAAGCTGATGATCATAAAGCTGATGATGAAGAATATCTTCCGTGTGCAATGTACATCAAGTTCAAGTGAAAGACATGCAATATCAAATGTGGACTTTCAGGATCATTCACGTGATTTAGGTCTATCAAGAAGACAGTATGAGGTGCTGGCTTCTCGATTGAAGCAATGGAATTTAGTGTCTTCAGATGTGAAGATACAATGAGGACTAGGGACACCGTGATCACAAAAAGAGAACAATGGAAAATTTGTTTTGGGTATTGAATAATTCAATATATTGTAATGTTTTGTACTGTACTGCACTGTTCTGTACTAGAACGAGTATAGACAAAACCAATAGAAATTACATAGCTTTGATGACGGTTGATATCATTTTCATCCCTCACGACGCACCCTGATGTAAATCTCACGTCCGCTACGTACATGAAAATTTAGCAAAAAGTTCTTAAAATCTTAAAAATCACACAACTCCGTCAATTCTCTTCGAATTTGATTCAAAAATAGCTCATTCGACGCATAATTAAATTTACTTTCAAAATAATTTGTTGAAAAAATCTTCAAAACCTAATAATATCGTATATATATATCGTCAAATTTGAACAAATGGAAAAAAATCGAAAAATCGCAAATACTTTCAACTACAGTCTCGTCAGTTTTTATTTAAACGAAATAAGAAACACACAGTCTGAAAGGTCTGTTTTTCCTCTTTAAAACGAAAAAAAAAGTTAAAATCGGATAAAAATTAGGGAAGTTATGAGTGATTTTTCTCATAAAATTCCCAAAAACGATTTTTTGGCCAAAAAATGAGATTTTGGGGGTGTATGGGAAATTTCTCCTATACAGTTTTTCTTAGTTTTACTAGATCTACAACTTGTGCTAGGTCTCCATAAAAGTGCAAAATCACTGTCACACAGTGATTATACTTGTACGAAAATCAGGTCTTATGAATTTCAACCTTCAAGTGTCGACGTGCGGTCTCACAGACCGCACCATGGTGACATCGTGTCGACCTGCGTGTAATTGCTGAGTGATATAAATTAAAAGTTCATAGGCGGTCGTGAGACCCCACGTCCACGGCAGCTTCATAATTTTATATTTCTGTTTCAATTTGTTTCAAGGTATTTGAAACGCAAGATGTCACTCACTAACTTAGGGATCGTCCATATATTACGTAAGACGTTTTTCTTTTGTTTATATCGTTGTGTCTTTCTCAACTTCACAGCAATTTTATTCTCGTCTTGATTTAAACAAAAGAAAAACGTCTTACGTAATATATGGACGATCCCTTAAGCTTGGTGCAGGTACACCAGAGTACGTAACGCGGCCGTCCCAGAGAAATTTTACGCCACAAATATCCCTCATTTGAGCAAAAAGTGACAAATTAGTATATGGACGTATGGACGTGCGGTCTCTCAGACCGCAAATTATTGATAATACAAGTTGATAAAATCTATTAATTTCACACAAATACACATGTATAAGTTAGATAACGAAAACTTATTTACTTATTTAAATAGATATAAATATATGCAGCGGTCTGTGAAACGTTAGGTCCATGTCAGTGCAAAAATGTAATCACGTCCATACTTAAAGGCTAAACTCGTTTTTTTTTAAACGCTAATAATAACTGTAACTTTTGTGATTACTTAACCGGTTCGTTTGAGAAGAAAATTTGAATCGGGAAATAAGTTTTTATGGATTTTGATGAAAGTAATTGAAACAGATCCTCTATGAAAGACTTAGAAAATATATATTTTATCAAATAAGTTGTAATTGTTGTACAGATACCATTTCTACTGAGTCCGCTAAGGAACTTAAAAATTCTTGGATTAATACTTTAGAGCTGATCTAAATAAAGGTATAAAATTGTAATTAATGCGACTTACATTCATGCATACAAAATGAGTCAGTCTTTCGTTAAATGTTTAGTAGAAACAATTTCAATAAAAAATATTTTAATTAAATTTCATTAATTTCGTAAATACATAAATGTTAGCCACGCTTAAAGCCATTTTTTATTTAGTTCAATCTAGCAAATTTCAAAAATAATTGTTCTAATGTAGCTGAGGAAACGGAAAAATCTTCAATACAGATGTAATTCTCTTTTAAGTGCTTCATTACACCATACATAGTTTTCCACTTCGTTTTGGTATTTATGACGTGGTACGATAAGTAATCCTGAAAAAAAATGTTATAAATATTATACGATAAACATAATTTGTACCTATTTTGTAAAATTCTTCCAATTTTTAAACGTTTTTTAAAATGAAGCTTCCAAGCCCTTTTGCAGTATTTATATTTTGAAATTGAAATTGCACTAAACTCATATTGAAGCGTTTAAAATTAAACGATTAAAGATGTGAAACATTCAAAATGGGACAATTAAAAATTTCACATTTTTAAACTCACAATTAGTACTATGAAAAAATGTCAAAAATCCGAGAGTGAATAATTTTATATTTATTTTTCAATAATTTCAACACGTGTGAGAAATTAATATAACAGCTAAGATTCTGAAAATATAAAATCACTCCAAGAAACGAAGAATTGACTACATAGTTATTATCAATCATTAGTTGATAGACTCTTGAATTAATATTTTTAAATAATAAAAGAAAAACAATCGAGACAGAAATTCGTATTCAATTGTTAGTTTCTTTTCTCGATATCTCACTTTAGTGTTCATTTTAATAAGTTTAAATTAATAATAATCTTCCTATTCATTAATTTTTTATTATTATCAGTATACGTCAGTTTGGCATCTTAGAAAATTGTCTTAAACATGAAGTTGTTCCCCTTGCACGGAAATGTTCTATTGTTAATTTTCAAGTTATTAATTTTGTACTTTAGATTAAAATAATTGAATTTTGTAAATCTTGATGCACAATATATTTGAAAATTAATTATTTTTAACGACTTAGTTTCAAGATACTAATTTAAAGATGCTTCAATTTTTAAACGAATTTAGGCATTGTTTAATTTTTAACGCGTCAAGTTTGAATTCATTAATTTTAAAAGTTTCCGATCAGAAAGCATATTATTTCCAAAGTTTATAGAATGATTAAATTTCAAAGGTTCACAATATTTCAAATTCTTAAATTTTGAGCTGTGAAAATGACAGTAATTTTTTTGTTGTTGACAGAAATCACATCTTTAGTAAAATATCTATCCAATCACCTTGAATCACACTTGATACTACATAATATGATACATAATATAGGGCTCGGAACGAGTTACATTTTAGTAACTTAGTTACTTTTTTGATCCACGGTTACTAAAAAGTTACTTGTTTTACGAAAATGTTACTTTTGTTCACATTTTTTGCCCGAAATGACGAAATTCTTCAATTTTATTATTTAAAAACTTGTGAAAAATGTAAAAATTCAAATTTTTCCAGTGAGGGCTATCAATTGAATTATTATGAATCCTCATAAAAATTGCAATTTAGCTAAAATGGCTAGTTTTTAATTTAAATTAAATTTTTTTTGAAATATCTAACAATGTATTATATTTTTCGATGAGAATTTATCTTCTTTGGTTGAAATTCGGTTAAAAGTTAAACAATTTTTGTTAAAACTTTATTTTTATGTTGAAAATTCATCATTTTAGCTGAAAATTCGTCTTTTTTTATAGAAAACTAATCTTCTTGATTGAAAATCACCCTTTTGTTTAAAAATACATAATTTAATTTGAAAAATCATCTTTTTGGTTAGAAATGTACTTATATTGTTAAAAATTCGTCTTTTTCAGTTGAAGATTCCCCTGTTCTTGTAAGAAATTCAACTATTTGGTTCACAGATAACTTATTTGTCAAAAATTCATATTTACTGGTTGACCATTCAACTGTTTTATAAAAATTGTTTTTTTTTCTTTTGCTGGAAAAAAAATTTGGTTTAAAATAACATATTTTGTTGAAAAATCGTTTTTTAAAAATGAATTCTATTGTTTTTTATATTAAATTAAAATATGTTTTGGTCATTATAATAACTATCACATTTTTCGTTAACAACTCATCTTTTTATGTCAGAAAAATTCAACCATTTTGTTAAAAGTTAAACTATTTTCTTAAACATACATTTTTTGTGGAAGATTCATAATTTTTGTGGAAAGTTCGTCTTTTTGGTAAAAAAAACCTTCTTTTTGGTTACTTTCTTGACACATTATTGTTACTTTTTGGTTACTTTCTTGAGAAAAGTATGATTACTATTTTGCTATTTTTTGAAGCTTAAGCAGTTCCGAGCCCTGTTAATAATATTTATTATTTTTAGAATTTTTAGAATTTTAATTTCAAATTATAGTTTTGGATGCGCGATTCTACAACAGTTTAATTCTTGAGACCTTAAAACTAAAGTTATTTTTGCTTTAAAAGCTTAAATTGACAAATTTTTGGTTGGAATTTTCTTAATTTTTGGAAATACGTCTAAATTACTTGGAGTGTTAAACATTTCACGATTTGAAATTTGAAATTCAAAAACTGTGTTGTTAATAATTAAACGTTTTGAAAATCTAAAAGGTAGAAATTGTATTTTTTTAAATAAAAATAGATAAAAATAGAATTGTCTGAAATTGATACCTAGGTAAAGCAAAAAACTCTTTAATTTGAATTGTTACCATGTAAGAGTTCTGAATTTTCTCGTTGAACGTTTTTTAATTTTTCCCTTTCATAAGTTTCAATTTTGCAATTCAAATTTAAATGGTTGAATTTCGAAAAGTATAATTAACAATTTTAACATTTTAGATTTTTAAATTATTCAAATTCACTCAAAATAACTAAAATTTCAAAGGATTTGAGTATAAAAATTTGCAATATAACAATTCTTGGTGAATTCATCGTCTTCATATAATTTAACTATACATTTATTGTATAAACATTTTATTCAGTTTATAATTAAGTTCGGTTCATTCCATTTCCAACTTTTCGTTATTCCGTAGCAGAATTTTGTTCATCTTTAATGTTTTGCATTTAAAATTACTTTTTGTTGAATGTGTTTTCAAAGAAAAATTTCATTTTAAAGGTTTACCATTGAAAATTGATGTATTTTGAATAAAAAAAGTGACGTTGGATTTTGTTGTTGATCTTAGAAAAATTTCTCTAATCAATTTTTGAGTTGTTAACAATTTTTTTATGTAAAAACAATGTAAAATTCTAAAATTTCAGTAGCTTTGACTTTGAAACATTAAATTTAGTTTTCAATTTTAAATTGTCAAATTTTAATCTCTTCGAAATGAACATTATTCACATTCAAAAGTTTTCAATTTTTATCGTTTTGAAATTGTTATATTTTTGAAAATTTAACTTGTAATGTTTCAATTTTTAGAGCTTTTGACCTAGAATTCTTCAATTTCAAATAATGAAATTTCAAACTTTTTTATTTAGAAATGTTACAGGTCCCATCCCTTATCATTTCATTCGAAATATTGCCCTTTTTCAAAATTTTACCTCATGTACAATAGTTGTTCTCGAACGTTTTGAATTGAAAATCGTTCAATATATTTAAAAAAAATTTCAAACGTTTTCAATGAACAATTATTAATTATTGTTTCAAACAAATTTTAAACGTGGTATTTAAGAATTTGGTTCATAATGGATTCATGAATTATTTATATTTTCAATGTTAGGAAATAAAAAACTAAATGTAAATGATGAATAAATTAATTTAAAAGTTAAAAGAAAAAAAAATAATGATTAAATAAACTTTTCTATTTACTTCTTTTTGATTACTTACTACGTGTTCGTCGCGAAGTTGACATTCCAGAGCCTCGTGCATATCTTTTTTAATATTTTCCACATCAGCATTGGATCTTTTTGGATTTAATTTTAAATTAATATCATAACCAGCTCCAAATCGTTGCTTCAATTGCTGACTTGGGCCTATGCAGACCAACTCTCCCTTGACCATAATTGCCAGTCGATTACAAAGAGCCTCGCATTCTTCCATGCTGAAAAAATCGGTACTTTGTAGATAAGTTGATAAATAATTTATTATTCAATTAAGGATATAATTTTAACCTGTTAGACGTAAAAATAATGGACTGTCCTGCTAACTGACAAGACTTTATCACATTCCATAGAGATCTTCGAGCCGCAGGATCAACACCTGTTGTAGGCTCATCCAATAATACCAAATTAGGATTCCCAATTAATGCAATTGCAATACTCAATCGGCGCTGAGTTCCTCCACTGTAGGTTCCACTTCGCTGAGATGCGCAAGGATTCAATTCTGAAGAATAAAAAAAAAATAGGTCGAGATGAATATCCTATCTAAAAAAAATGATGTTACCAAATATCTCGAAAAAAATCGGACACATTCTTGTCGAAAATCTGATTGGTTGCGAAACTACGTTAATATGACATTCAGTGGCTCTATTCAGTTTTTGTATCTATTAAAAAAGATTACGATTTTCAGCACCATATACCTACATTTTTTAAAATAAAAATTTACAAATAAATAATTTTATTTCCTGATAACTTTTTTTTCTAAATTTTTAAAAACATTATTGATAAAAGGGAAAATTGTAAATGATTTTTTAATATTGGGAAATAATTCTGTTCTTAAAATTTGGTTGCGCACTATAATTTAAATACTTTTTCCAATTTTTAAAGACATGAGAAAATTTAAATTATGGTCAAAAACTTAGAATATCTTAATTTACTAATATTAAACTGTTGGTAAATGTAAATCAATTTTCGGTACCGGTCACCAAAAAATACTGGTTCCGACAATAAGACTTCTGGGAGAATTTTCAATTTTATAATAATTTATTTTTTTATTTTATTTTAATAGATTAATTTTAAGTTTTGGAGATTTAGAAATATGTCGAAAAAGAATTTGGAAAATTTTAATAAAATTGTTTCAGTTTTGTAGAATTATGAAAATTTCAGGAAAATTGAATTGTTTAAAAAGATATTGAGAAGTGTTAGATGATTTAAAAAGAGTCAAATATAACTAAAAAATTGAGAAGATTTTAAAACGTTTTCTAACATTTCGAAAAAGAATGTAAAAGATTTTAAAGAAAAATTGTGCAGTTGTTCAAGATTACAAATTTTTAGAAAAATTTGAGTAAGTTCAAGAGACACTTAGAAATTTCAAAATGATTGAAAAATAGTTTATAACTTGTACAGATTTCAATTTTTTTATGTACATTATTGAAGATTTCGAAAAAGAAACTTTTTAAGAATTTTGAAATATTTCAAGGGAATAAACAATTTTTTTTAAAGATTTCTGGGATAAATTTCAAATGATTTTTCATTCTGAAAATTGAATTTTCAGAGCAAATTGAAAAAGTTATCAAAACATTTCGAATGATCTCCTAAAATTTCGTAAAAAATGTAGATGATCCAAAAGCAACATTTTTCAACTTTGCAAGATTACAAAATTTTAGACAAAATTGGAGTAAGTTTCGAAATGATACAAAAATAATTTTGAACTTAAAAAGATTGAAAAAAATTTAAAACAAAATGTAGATTTTTCAAGATTTCGAAGAACAAATTTAGAAGCATTTTAAGAATTTGTAAGGGTTTCAAAAGAATACAAAATTTCTTCTAAAGAAATCTGGAAGATTTTAGGACAATTTTTTTTTTATTTTGCAGTATTTAAAGAAAAATTTAGAAAATTTTTGTATTATTTTAAAAGATATTTCGAAGTTTTGAAAAGATTCGAAAATAATTTAAATCTTGACAAGATTTAAAAAGAATTTGCGACAAAATGTAAAATTCAAATTAATTTTGGAAGTTTTGAAGTGATTTAAAATATTTTAAAACCTTAAAATATTTCCAAAAATTGATCAAATATTTTTTAACTTAATCAAAACTTCTACAAGTCCTAAGTATATTTTGAACTGACACGAATTTTTCCTAAAATTTGGTAAAAAACTTGTAAAATAAAAAGAAATACTTTTACCGTAGAACTGAAATCTTCAAAAATCATTTTGGATTACATTTATGCAATCTTAAAAACAAATCAACTTAAAAAATAAATTGTTTTTCGAATTTTTTATTTTTTACTAAAAATTATTTTCCCTCAAAGTATAATTTGGTTGACATTTTTTTTTCTTTAATGAAAAATCTTTCTTGGTTGAAAATTCCTCTCTGTTGATATAAATTAAATTTTTTTTAGTTAAAAATTCAACTGTTCAGTTGACAATCTGTTTTGGCTAAGGATTTGACTGTTTTGTTGAAAATTCGTCTTTTTTGGATGAATTTAACTGCTTTGATGTAAAATAGAAATATTTTTCAGTTGCTTTATCAACTGTTACATTTTCCTTTGAGAATTCATCTTTTTTGGTTGAAAATAAACAATTTCGTTAAGAGTAGAACTGCTTTCCTAAAGCTTTTTTTTGTTAAAGATTCATCATTTTAGATTTATAATACTAATCTTTTTTAGTTCAAATATCATTTTTCGTTGAGAATTTAAATTGTATGCTTGACAATTCAACTATTTGGTTAAGAATTAACTTTTTTATTGAAATTATGATTTGGCGTCTGAAATCTTCAAAAATCGTTCAAATAAGTTAAAAAGTAAGTCATTATTCAAAAATTCGTATTTTATATTCAAAATTATTTTTCGCCCCGAATAGATTAGAAAACAATTTTATAATAAAAAAATATTTACTTAATCTATTGATCCATTTTTCAACTTCAAAAGACACTTGACTCTTTGGAACTCCTCGAAGACAAGCGAATAGTTTCAGGTGGTCCCTAGCATTCAGTGATTTAATCAAGGCTGCATTTTGAGGACAATATCCAATCTGAGCCAGAAACTAACATAAAAACTTTGTGTTTGAAATTAATTTTGGATTTTTGCGCAATTGAAATATTCTACAAAATATGAAGTGGAATTGATGATATGTACCTCTTTTCTGTTGACGGTAATTTCTTTTCCATTTAAATACATGACACCACTATTAGGAAATTCCTCACCAGTAAGCATTCTGAAAGTCGTACTTTTTCCTGCACCATTTACACCAAGCAATCCAAAGCATTCGCTTTTTTTGATACTGAAGCTAATTTCCTTCACTCCTGAGAAATTTCCATAGTATTTACTTAATTCATAGGTCAAAAAAATAGAGTTATTATCAAGAACAGTATTCACAGCAGAGTGTCCACCATTCTGCATTTTAATTGCGTCAGCTAGAAAAAAAATGTCTTGATGTAATTAAAACTCCTGGACTTTATAAATTGAAGGACTTCAAGATTAAGCAATTTGTGTAAAATTATAACATATTGAAAATTGTTCATTAAGCAGGGTTGATACAGGTCAGGCAATTTCAGAAAATCAGGAAAGTCAAGGAATTTAAAACTGCTCAAGGAAAGTCAGGGATTGTCACGGAAAACCTGACAGTCAGGGGATTTTGTTTAAAAATGCATCTGTTTAGTTGAAAAGTGAACTATTTTGTTGGAAATTCCTTCTTTCTTGAATTAAAATTAATTGTTTTTACTGAAAATTGGCTGACCTCTTACAATATTGTGTATGACTGTTGTAACTTCAACTGTTGTAATTTCAAATGAATTTAGAAAAAAATCTTTTTTTTGCATTAACATTATTGAACTCCTAGGTGTAAGGTTATTTCTTAGGCCTAAAAGAAAAATGTAGAACTTCAGGACGAATCAGAAATTGGTCAGGAAAAATTCAGGGAATTTCGAAATTAGGAGTTCTCCCCGAAATTGTGCCTCCTCGCCCTTGCAAGAGTTTGACTGAAAAATGTCCTAACATTTTTTCATTTATTTTAATTTTTCAATTTACCTTGCTTTTTTAATTCATTAATCTGAGAAGCAACTGAGATTTTTTCATTTTTCACTAGCTCTTCCATTTCCTGATTCACATCAGGATTTTTGTTTTGATACTTTGAAAGAAACCTTGGTATAATTTTATGTTCCAATATTGCGAGTATTGTAAAATAAAACAAAGGAGTCAGACACAAAAATAATAGGCTTTCTTCTAGATTTCCGTCTTCTTTAAAGTTTCCAAAGTATTCCAAAGACTTTTCACATTTTCCGTTAGTACAGTTCAATGCTGAAAAATTTAATTTTTAGAATAAATAACAAATATCCATACAATAATTTTTTTGAGAAATGGAGAAATTGCTCTTACCACAACACGCGTTTAAATTTTTGCAGTCCAGTTCGAGAAAATAGTTCGGCATTCGTCGACATTTAGCATTTTTTTCAGCAGTTGTAAAAAAGCTGACTTGTCCATAAAAAAAGCTTACGAAAGGCAGCAACATAAAAACTCTTTTTTCGACCAGTCGAAAAATTTCTGAGAGTTTTAGTTGATCTCTTAATGTGAAGTGGATCGCCCAACGAATAAAAGACTCAATTACAACTGAAATAAATATTTTGATTCGTATTTTATGTTCGAATTGCTTAATAAATACAATTCTGGAAACTTGTTAAGTAAATTGAAAGGCATTGTAGAAATGGGATGAGCTAAATTTTCGTTTAATTGACTCCTTCTTGCGGCAAAATTTTTAAATGTAGATTTTCAAATTACTAACCAACTACTAGGGGCAGAATGGCTAGAATAGTAATCGCAGTGCTCGTTTTCCTCTCCAAGAAACTGAATATATAAACGAAAGGTAGTGTATTCAGAGCAAATAGTGTCAATAAGACTAACATGATACCTGAAAAATATTTATTTATAAAAAAGATAAATATTCATGATGATATTTTTATTCAAAGATTTATATATTTGAATGTCTCACTCATTTCAGTTCCATAAAAGAGTTTCAGATCCAAAGCAATATCCATGCAATAAAATCCAATCAACATGAGAATCATCGAGATAATGAAGATCAGAAAATCAAAGAGGAAAAAAGTGCCCCAGTATAAAAAACTTGAGACACCAGTCATCCTCTGGAGTTGCTTTATTCCATAAGAGGCTTCTCTTATTGGTTGAATAACGTACAATGCGAAAGTTGGAAATATAAATACAATAAGCAAAATAACTCTGAAGTAATTGAGGGCCTCTATAGTAGAAAATTGAAAGAATTGGTAGATTGGTGGCAGCATTTGACTTGATAAATAGATTTGATAATCCTTCCCAACCAATGCTTTGATTATAGTGTTGGAAACAAGATTTAAACTGATTGGAATACTATAGAATAACGTCTCAGAATAAAAAGCATTCGCTTTTATTTCTTGTGATTTGCCAACTTCAAAAGAAGCAGCAGCTAATAACTTATTGCGAAAAGCTGTCAAGTCTTTTCTTCCAAAGTCAAGGATCGCTGAAAAATGTTATATAATTTAGTAATAAACTGTGAATTGAAAATTATTATATATAATAATCTACTATTCATTTATTCTTTCAACATTGAAGCTTCCATGTTTCCGCTCGCTTTTCCCTTCTTTTTTTATTCCACGACTTTTTCTATCATGTCAATGTGACAGTTTACTAGTACATATAAGTCAATTTGAAATTTTGTAAAATTATCTTTATCTTATATGAAGATGTCCAGCTTGATTTTCGGCTTATTAATTGTTCAATTTTTAAACAAAGATTGGGTTTGTTTAATTTTTAACGCTTCAAGTTTGAATCAATAATTTGTGAAGTTTCCAATTAAGAAAGCACATCAATTTTAACGTTTTAGAATAATCAAACTTTAAAGGTTCACAATATTCGAAATTTTTTCAAATTCGAACCCTGAAAATGACTACATAATTTAGTAACAAATAGTAAATTAAAAATTATGGAATCTAAATATTTACCTTCGGAAATGTTCGCAATTCCCACATTTGTTCCTTTACCATTGAAACTTTCGACAACAGCTTTGTGTAATTGTCGATAATGTTCATTATTTGAGGAATAGAGAACTTCTGGATCTCTGTACATTTTGAGTCTCATAAGATATTCGCTTGTATCCTCAAAATTGAAAAAGCTTAAAGCTATTAAGAGAACGCTCACTAAAGGAAGGAGGAACTGCAAATGTAAAAAATCGTTAAAACGATGGATTAGATCACACAATTGACTGAATCAAAATTTGAAGAAAAGAAAAATTTCTTATTCACCATTAAGAAAAAAAACATGTTGTTTTGCATGAATGCAAATTTATTCTGGAAAAGTGCCATTGCCGATTGTAAGGAAAGTTCGACACCTTTTACTTTCGTTATTTGTTCCATTGGTAGATACACTTCTGATTTCTCATTTTCTTCCGTCGTTGCCCTTCAATTAATTTTTTTAAATAAAGCCCATTTTACTAATTTTAATTTGCATTAAATGTTCAAACATACCTCAGAAAGACTTGCTCCAAATTTATGAGCGAGACGCTTATACCATTCACACCAAGTTCTTTTTTTCGCTCTTCAATCTTGTCCAAATCATCTGCTAATGGGTCAGAATAAGGAATACTGAAAACTATTCTTATACCATCCAAATTAATAAGATGACTTTTTCCTTTAAGCTGATTTTTTATTTTCTCAAGGTCGCATACATCTTCTGTTGATAATGTAACTTCGATGTTCCCTTGACCTAATTAACAAAAAGAAGGGATGCATTTTCAAATTAATTCAAGACTTTAGTAACTGAAAAAATTTGTGATTACTCAACACTGAAGAGTAATTTAAAGCGCTGAAAGTAAAACAATTCTAAATTAGAAGCGTTTACCTAATATCAAATACAAATTTTTCAAGCTTCAATTCAAATGTGCAATATTGCCTAGTTTCAAATTGGAAGCCATCAAAATCCAAGAATTTGTAATATTATACATTGAAACTTACAAAATATTTTTTGCAACACCCACCTCAAAAGTTGACGTTTTCATGCTTGTAAATGGTGCCTAAAGGATCTTATTTGAGCAGCCTGTGCGCGAAACAATGTTCGCGCATGCGCAGTTTGAAGATGGCTTACGTTAGACACTGGCGAAAAAGCTGCGCATGCGCACTTTCGAGATGAGGTACTTTAGACACCGGCATTTTGTATTTTGCCCCCGAAAGCAAAAGAGCATAACCGCCAACATTTTTTTAAAATAATTTTTTCCTCAAAAAATTTTTCCCAACAAATTTTTTTTTTCGAAAATTTTTGTTTACAAAATATTTTTTTCAAAAATTTTTTTTCACGAAATTTTTTTTTCAAAAATTTTTTTACTCTACTCTATGCAATGTAAAATTAGTATTTTTCGTTACTACCTCCTAACCACTTTTCGGACGGGCGTTGCAAAAAATAGCGTGTGATACACGTGCGCGTAGGTAATTGGTAACTCGTGTGATTGCATCATTCGCCTGCGGCTCGAAGCACTCGTCTACGTTTTCGCACTCGCACACAATCACCTATTTTGCGCACTTGTGTCACAAATAACTATTACACTGGAAATCCCATTTGAGTGCGGTTTGGGCATGGTCCTAAATGGCCTTCACTTGAATCGAACACAACATTCACTCGCTCCGAACATAAACGCAGGCAGGGTCGTATGAATTCTTTCTGTTCGATTTTCACGCATGACGTAACCTGATGCAACTAACGCTGCGTGCATCCCTCCTGTCGTTTGTCACGCTTGACTGCACCACTCCCTTCCCTTCCCTTTCGGCCACGCGGCTCCTCCATTAAAAAAAACCGTCACGGAATCAATTCTCGGAACGACGTAAATGGGAGTTATTTAAATGGGATTCCCAGTGTAGTACAAGTCTGTTGATAAAAGTCTTGAACAGAAACTTTTCAAATTTTCAAATTTTAAATTGAAGGTGGTTGAAATCGAAATTAATGCAAAATGATTGCCCCGAAACAAAATATTCAATACATTTTTATATTTAACCGCCTAAACGGCTTCAATATCTCAAAGAAAATCTCAGAAAAGAGTCCCATTAATCATGATATTAAGAGTCCTCAACGAATATAAATTAAGGAAATTGTAACTTCCTTGAATAATTACCATAAAATTTCTTCAAGAACATTGGGGTCCCATAACTTGTTAATTGTCCTGAATGAATGATAGCGGTTCTGTCACCAAGAACATCTGCTTCATCCATATTGTGTGTGCTTATTACAATCGTTCTTTCTCCTCTCATTTTCTGAAATATCGAGTCAATTTTTTAAGTATTTTGTTCTTCGGCAATACTAAATTTTAAGGAATAACCACTACAAATTTATATGCACCTATGTACACCTTAATTCAAGACTACAAGGTGATTTCAAAAGGCTTCAAGTAATTTATAAATATTCATAGAATTTAGAGAATTCAGAATAATGCAAAGAATAGAAGGAATTTCCATGTGAATTCAAGAAATTTGAAGGGAATTCAACATAATTTAAGCTGGTTCACCCGAAGATGTCGATTAAACTAAATAAACTTAAATCTAAAGAAATGCATAAAATATTTTGAGGCCAGAGTCATTTTCCAAATGTTCAGATAAAAAAATTCCAGAGAATTCAAAAGATTTCAAAATAATTCAGAGAATAGAAGTTATGTAATTCAGAAAATTTCAATGAATTCAAAAGAAGAATTCAAAATAAAAAAGTTGCAACTGAATTTATTTAATTTATTTAAAAATAATTCCAAAGAATGGGAGGGAATTAAAAGCAATTCAAGTCAGTTCAATACAATTCTAGGTGGTTCAAAGTTATATAGGAGAATTGAAAAGAATTCGAGGAAATTTAGAAAAATTCAAGGGAATTACAAATATTTCAAAGAATTAAAGTTACCAAATTCAGAAAATTTCAAGTTTATTCAAAAGAAACAAATTTTCACTGATTTTAGGCAATTTATTTTAATAAAACTCAAAAGAATCGAAGGGAATTAAAAAAAATTAAATGATTTCAATATAATTCCAGGAAGTTCAAAAGAATTTAAGGAAATTTTAAAGAATTCAAGGAAATTCAGAAGAATTCAAGGGAATTTAAAATAATTCTGAAAATAAAGTTACCTAAGTCAGAAAATTTCAAATGAATGTGTTCGAATTAAAAACACAAAACATTCCAACTGAATTTATCGAGTTTTATTAAAAAGAATTCAAAACAATGGAAGGGAATTCAAAACAATTTGAGTTAATTTAATGCAATTCTAAGCAGTTTTAAATAATTTGATGAAATTTAAAATAATTCAAAGAAATTCAGAAGAATTCAAGATAATTACAAATTATTCAAAGAACTAAAGTTACCTTATGCAGAAAATTTCATGTGAATTTAAAAGAAAGAAATTTTCACTGAATGTATGGAGTTTATTTTGACAAAAATCAAAAGAATGGAAGAAAATTGAAAAAATCTAGTGATATCGATAGAACTCCAGAGAGTTCAAAAGAAATTAAGGGAATTTAAAAGTATTCAAGGTAATTAAAAATAATCCAAAGAATTAAAGTAACCTAATTCAGAAAATGTCAAGTGAATGCGAAAGAATTCAAAAGACAAAAAATTGCAGTTGAATGTATCCAGTTTATTTAAAAAGAATTCAAAAGAATGTGAAGGAATTGAGAACAATTTAAGTCAATTCAATACAATTTTTGGTAGTTTAAATGAATGGAGGAGAATTTAAAAGAATTCAAGGGAATTTAGAAGATTTCAAAGAATTAAAATTGAATGAATTGAATGAAATTAAGAACAATTCAAGTGAATTCAAAAAAATTCCAGGTATTTCAAAAGAATTTATTGGATTTCAAAGAATTCTTGAAAATTCAGAAGAATTCATGGGAATTAAAAATAATTAAAAAAATTAATGTTACCTGATTCAGAAAATTTCAATTGAATTCAAAAGAAGATTTGAAAAAAATTGCAACTGAATTTATCCAGTTTATCCAAAAAGAATTCAAGAGAATTGTAGAGCATTGGAAAATAATCAAGTGATTTCAATAAAATTCCAGGAAGTTCAAAAGAATTAAAGGGATTTTAATAATTCAAGGAAATTCGGAAGAATTCAAGGGAATTTAAACATAATTGAAAGAATTAAAATTAACATACCAAGAAAATCTCAAGTGAATTCAAAAGAATTCAAGAGAAAATATGTGAACGGAATTAATCCAGTTTATTTAAAAAGAATTCAAACGAATTCTATGGAATTGAAAACCATTCAAGTAATTCCAATAGAATTACAGAAATTTCAAAATAATTTAAGGGAATTTAAACGTATTGAAGGAAATTTAGAAGAATTGAAGGAAATACAAAATAATTCAAATAATTGATGTTACCCAGTTTAGAAAAATTCAAGTGAAATCAAAATTTAAAAAATTGCAACTTAATTTATACAGTTTATTTAAAAATAATTAAAAATAATTCAAGGGAATTTAAAATGATTTGAGAGGATTCAAAGAACTCCGACATAGGTATACACCTGAATTCAGTAGTTGAATAGTTCCTTGATAAATTAAAAAAACATTTTTTTTTCAAAATTATCTTCGTACCAATAAAATATCCCATGCCACTCTTCTACTTTCAGGATCCATTCCAGTTGTTGGTTCGTCCAATATAAGAGTCTAAAAATATGTTAACATTTTGATTATTTGTTGCTTGTACTTAAATTGAAATTCAAAATATTACCCTTTAATTGTGATTTTTTTTCAATTTTCGAGACAGCTTATCGAAAAAGAATAACTTACTGAGGCATCGCCAATTATCGCCATTGCGAGACACACTTTTCTCTTTTGGCTTTCTGAAAGTCTTGAAGGTAACACTTCTTTTTTATCGCTCAATTTGAATTGGTTTATCAGATCCTTAACATCTTTTTTCACTTGAGCCCTCGTTTTACTTTTATTCTTCAACTGAAAAGAATCATTTTTTGAAAAATTAAAATGAAAAAAAATCGTAATACTTATTAAGTAAACCGAGAATTTTTGAATACCTGAAAGATTTTTTTATATTTTCAAAAACTTAGATCACTTACCAGGGCAAGAAACTCGATTTGTTCGAATACATTTAAATCAGGGAACAAAATATCTTCTTGGGGACAAAGACCCAAATCAGTCACAATTTCGTCCATTTCATCACTGATATTTTTTCCATTTATGAGAACCATTCCTTTCGTAGGACTGAGAAGACCTAGTAAGATAATTTTCTTTTTGATAATAATTTATTATGTAATAATGATTTTTTAAAAATTAAATTAATTTACCTGTTAAAATAGACATCATAGTTGTCTTTCCGGCTCCATTGTGACCAAGCAAAGTTGTTATTTCGCCTTTGTAAAAATCGATAGAAATCCCGCAAAGGGCATGTTGTTTCTAAAAACATACAAATTTTGTGATCAATAACTTAACTAAACTCGCAATTAATTTTGTCATACTCACTGCACATTTGAGGAAATTGGTGCTATACGATTTTCTCAAATTGCGTATCTGAATTGCAGGAGTAAAATCATCTTTTGCTATCGGTTCAAAAGGTTTTCCTTCCATATCGTTGAAACAACAGATATATAATTCCTCCTCTGAGAAATCATATTTTGATTTCCAGAACTGAAATTGAAAAAATGTATTTAATTTTCCCTTCTAGGTTGAGTTCCAAAAAATTAATAAAAAGATTTACCCTTAAAAAGTAAAGCGGATGCTTTGAAACTCCATATTTTCCAGGAAATAGGGCAGATGCGTACAGAGCCAGTGAAAAATGGATTAAAATACCAAAAATTGAAAATATCAATATGGCTCCTAAACTTCCTACAGATTTATAGTTTATGTCTCCTTCTAGGAATAAATTATGCCATGCGACTCCTATGCCTAAGAAAATATTCCATTTTAATTTCTTTAACTATTTTTCACATTCTTCCAACTTCAGGTACTTACCGTTTTGTTCCTTTATATCAATTTCCTCATATATTCGGTATAAGAGAATATTGGGGAAAAATATTCCTAGATATGGTACGACAGTATAATTCTTTAATTGAACCATATACTTTTGCAGTATGAATGAACCAGTATATAAAAATGGACTTCCAAAGGATCTAAAGATGGCTGAAAAATGATTATTTTTAAATTTGTAAATTAATTGTTTATCAATTGATATTAATGATTCTCTCACATCTTGAGAAGTATACAGTTATGTGGAATCCGAATGCTATAAGATGAACAATATGCACAAAGTGCATTGTTGCTACTAAATACACGTCACCAAAATTTAAGTATGGTTCATTTTCTGATGAGAAAGATATCTGCAATAATGCTATACGAGGTACGATATATAATACACTGAAAAGTAATCCACTTATTAACCAGCTTAATAGATTTTGGTAATTTTTGACGCCATTAATCGACATTAGGATCTGAAAAGAGATTAAAGTTGAACTTTTATAAAATATAGAAAAGAATTAGGAAAAATTGGGTGAAAATAATTAAGAGAATAATATACATTCAGTCCTAAGGATTTTTCATTTGTTGGATAAGTTGTTTCGATGCAAAGTGGTATTAAAAATGCCAGGATTGCCACAACTGGATACATGGCTTTCATAACTCCATCATTATTAAATCGTTCTTCTAAGTGGGCTGGATAAGGCATTCGCTGCATTGAAATCTGAAAATTCGAAAATTTATTTACTGATCAGTAATTTGTTTACTTCTTAGTTATATTAGAAAATCTTATATGACTTCAAATCTCACTTGACACCATATGAAATAATGTAGAATTGAACGAGTTGTTTTTTGAAATTCTTTAAACTGGCTGCGATTTCAATGAGAAATGGGAGAATTTAAAGCAATTCTAATTTGAAACTTCGGTTTGAAATGTTCAAAATTATATAATATCACTGATTACATGGGTGAAATTCAATCAAATTAAAAGCCAAAGATTAAAATTTTAGCAATCTCAGATTCAAAATCTTAATTTTTGAGCAATTTTAAGCTTGAAGCCTTATATTTTGAGAAAATTGAATTTTAGAGATTTTCAAATTGAACCCCTTAAGATTCTGCAAATCAAAGTAATTAGAGGAATGCGTTTGAAATAGAAGATCTTTGAATTGCGTGTGCTGAACAATTTTATAATTAAATTCTCATTGTTTTATTTTATATTTAAATCGATCAAATTGAACAAATATGAATTTAAACTTTACTGTCAAATTTCCGATTGAAATCCTTCGTTTGATGCTTTATAGGCTGGATAATTTTAAACTTAGTGGCGTTTGAAATTCAGAATTTTGACTTAAATTTTTCAAAAATATAAAATTTTATTTCATTCTGGAAGAAACATTGTTTGATTCAAATTTAAAGCGTTCAAAATTATGCAGTGAAAAATGGGAGCCTTTTAATACTGGAATGATTATAAATTATTAATAACATTAAAAATCAAATATGTAGAATTATAGACTGAAGCGGAAATTTCGATAATCAGACAATTTAAAATTAAAAGCCCTTTAAGTTGTACAATTTTTGATTTAAGCATTACAAAATTGTGCAAGTTTTAATTGCACAATTTCCAATTGAAAGTTTGAGTACATAAATAATTCATTGGAAACCGTTCCTAATTGAATAATCCTTAATTAAAAAATTATAAATAGGAAAATTCCAAATTTTAATCAATCTTTCGAATTTGTATTGCCCTCAATGTAAACATTTTTTAATTTTAAATAACTACTAATCACGGTTTGGAAATTATCAATTTCAATTATTTTTATGTTTTTAGACCTCGAAATAAAAATGGTACAATTTTGATTATTTCTACTATATTTCGCACTGGATTCGTTAATGGAGATTTTTTAAATATTGCAAATAATAAATTATTTAGCATTGTAGTTTTGAATTTAAAGATTTGGAAACCCAGGAAAAACTGAAATACTTTAAAGAAGAAATAGATATACTCACTTCTGTTTTTATGGAACGGTTTGGCATTTTCATCTTGAGAAAAGATTCATCGATGCAGATCTGTGTTTTTACAAAAGGTGAATTTTCAAGAAAGTATTCGATTCCATTGTCAGAATGATTTTTCTCAGTTCTAATTACATATTCCAGATGTTTTAAACTCGAGTTTAATCTTTCAGGGGTTTTAAAAAACACTGCAAGGACTTCGATTGAATAACTTTCGTGTTTTCTCGAAGCATATGCATTCATCAATTCATCCTCAGAATAAAATCCTTTTATTCCTGTTTTTAAAAATATATATAAGTTTAATAATATTTTCATAAATTAAAAATCAAAATAACGATTTAAAAAATGGCCAAAACTGACTTTCTTCAGGAAGCAAGAGACAGCTTCCTGTTTTTTTCATCAAATTCTCGGTAAAATTATTCTTCGGTAAGAAGTAAACGAAAATCGGAAAATGATGGTAAATCCTTAATATTTCTTCCTTCGTTTGTATCGGGTAATGTGTATCATTTATTTTTTTTCGCACTTCAGAAGGAGGATAAATTACTGAAAAATCTCTGATGACTTGAGAGAATACAAATAAAATGATTGGAATACAAATCTCGACCAGTAAACTGAGTTTCCAATGTCTTCTTCGAACAGTGTAGTTTTTCCACATAAGAAGTGTAAAAATTCTCCATTCTTTTGCCATGATTGTTTTTCATAGTTTTCACCACTCGTAGCCACAAATTATTAATTCAGGGAAAAGAAAACACTGAGATTATTTTGTTTCAACAGCTTCCAAAAAGCTGATTTCTTAAACTATTGATTCCTCCTCGATGGTTACATGATTTAAAAAGCACAAGTGACGTTTTCACCGGCCGACATCATAACACTGTATTTTTTCTGACTTTTTAAGTCACAAAAATGTAATATGGGCTGTAGATTTTCGCGCATGCGCCAATCAGCTTCATCATTTTCATGGAATAGTTAGCTAAACGCTAATTTACACTTGAAAAAATTCTTATTATGGTTATATATGACGGACATGAAAGTAACAACTGAGTTGAGTGACATTACTATTATACGAGTCAGTTGACGGTGTTACCTAGGGTGATTTCCCCTGTCTTCTCCATGAGCCACCCTTATTGATCGTTTCGAGATCGAGACTCCCCCTTTTTGATACCTCATACCAACATGAATTTGACTACAATTCCTTCAAATTTGAAATATTTCTTAACGACTTTCAATATTTTCTTACCAGTGGTCAAAAAATGTTAGTCACCAAATACGAAATAATCCCACTAAGTAATTTCCTATCACGTAATCGGTCGCTGACGAGATACGTTATTTTTTTAAAGGAAATGAAACGATCGTATTTCCTCGGTTAGATAAAAGAATTTGTTTACGAAGTTATGATTTTTTAACTTTTGAAGAGAATGACGTTGATAAGTATTGTCGAAATTTTTCTTTAAATTATGGTATTACTTAAACTAATACAGATAGAACATTCCATTTTATATTACTGTCCAATAAACCACCATATTGCATAGTTACTGATATATGAGGAATGGAACAAATTTCATTCCATTTTTAATGAGCTTTCGCTTAACGTACAATTATTTCATTTCAGTTTGAAAATGTTGAATTTTAGTTATTTCTTTGTTTCAAGACCGGGACATAAAAATTGTTCAATTTTGATTACTTCTACCTTGTTTTTCATTGCATTCGGTATTGGTGATTCTTTTTTGAATATTGAAAATAATAATTTATTTAGTTTTGGAGTTTCAAATTTAAAAATGTAAGAAACCCAGAATATATAATAGCACACTTTGGTGTGTAGATAATTTTGCAATGAAATTTTATTGCGTCAAAACCAAAGCAAATATAGTTTGTAGCAAACAGATTTGAAAGAAATTTTGACAAGCTTTACGATTGTTATAACCATTTTTCAAAACATATGTGATTTCTATAGCTTAAACAAATTAAAAATTAAAAGGTTAGTTTAAACAGTTTCCTGGTGATAAATTTGAACAAAGTTTGGGAATTTTGCGAAAGAGCCTATTGCGATGGTACAGTTCAATGATAACAATGAATTTCAAAATCACTTTCATATTTCAGACTTACACTCTTCCCCCTATTCCCTTTTTCCCCATTTTTTAAAAGAAATCTTTTTTCGAAAAACATCCCCTTTTTCTCATTTTTTTTGGCTCAAGTTATGTTTTTGATTCGGAATTCATATCGCTTGGTTAAAAATTTAATTATTCTGATGAAAATGTAACTATTTTGTTAAAAAGTCATTTTTTGATGGAAGATTCATCTCTTTGGTGGAAAATTTATCTATTTTGATGAAAATTCGTTCAATTCTTGTTTGAAAATTTATCTCTTACAGTTGAAAATTCAACTATTTGGTTGATATTTGATGGTCTTTCGTTGAAAATTCAAAAATTTGATTGGAAAATCATGTATTTTGTTGAAAATTCGTCTTTTTGGTAGAAAATTAATCATGTCGGTTAAAAAATCATCTTTTTAATTCAATATTCAACTATTTGGTTAAATCCCAATGGGCATACAAGTCCTAAAGTTGTCCTATCAGGCTAATCAGTCAACGTTTTTTGGATGGCGAAAGTCAAGAATGGAAGCGACGTGGATTACATATTTAGTGTTGATGCGCTGTTCAAAGTTCGCGAATCCTTGTTTTTTGAAGATTGCGATTTAGATATGGATCTTCAAGAAAAAAGATTTCATTATAAATGAAATATATTAAAAAGATGAACAATTTGAGTGGTCGGACGTTCAGATTGGTTAATTTGTTTGCTTTGGAAAAAATGAAAAACGGCAAAATTTACTACTATTCAATTTATGCAATAATGCACGCACATCCCTCGAATTTGGTGAAAACATGAATTTTTGTGAGATGAAAACTTGTGCAAAATTTTAACGCAAAATAGTAAATACTTTGGCAGGAAATCTGTTTTTTGTTCAGAGATTGTATGGTTTTTCAGGTGCTGTACTGTTGGGAAAAAAACTTTTTAAAACCAATGAAAGTCTAGAATTTTAATACCCAACATCTGCAGTATCTAAAACAGTACTCAGATATCCTTTTTTTGAATGAAGTTCGTCAAAAAGGGCTGAAGGTAGAAAAAGGCTTTTTTATTAACAAATAGAATAACTTCGTTAGCTTTTATCGCAAAAAATCGCGATTCCAGTCCATGCACAGTTAAACATTACATCTACTGTTTCAAATGTAAAGGGTATTTTTTTTATTTTTATTAATTTTACAATTAATGCAGTTATTTTCCCATTGAATGTGAACTGCATTTCATCGTTTTAAAGTTTCTTTAATCATGTTTGAAGAAATGTGCAGAAAACGAAAAAGTTTTAAATGTTACTTTTGCAAAAATTATTTAAAGTATTTCTTTATAAGTAAAGCGCATTTATTTTATGGAATGGATATAAATATATGAAGATAATAAAAATGTTGTATATATCTAATGTACGCCTGTTTCTCGCAAGATCATATTCGCCTTAGCTTGCATCGCTTTGTAAATTTATTCAATACGATGAACATAAAGAAGCAAATATCGGAAGAAATGCGTCTATATGTCTAAAGTACGCCTGTATTTTGCAATATAAAATTCGTCTTTGCGTTTATTTCCTTGCGCATTTCTTAAACGCAAACATTATAAAGATACAAATATCAAAAGAAATGTGTACACATTTTATTATTATTTTTATTATTTTTGTACTGCTTATGAGCTTATGTGATTTTGCTACAATAATATCTAAGAACACTTGCAATGTTCGTGGAATGTCTGACGAAACATTGTCCAAGAAACTACTGGGAGCTTTATAATTGTTCGTGTCGTAACATCAGGTCTGATCAGGTCCGAATATCCCGCAAAACAATATTGGCAGTCATTTCAACGATCCTAACGTCTTCCTCTTCTTCCTCCTTCAACCACTTATCATACCAAGCATCATTAAGAACCTTACCCAAACAAAAAATGATCCTGCAAGTTTTCTTTTAGCGTACTAATTTTTGTGGATAATCCGCAATTAAAATCCGGATGGGCCGTAAACTTCGTAAGGATTTCATTCAATGAAAATTGACATTCCTTTTCATCATCAAGTATATAATTAATAACAAACGATAATTTTCCACTCATGGTCTGCCCTACTGGACGTCAGTGGGAAGTAGTAGGACGATAATTGAAAAATGTATTATAACAACGCTTATGATACCAGAACTTCATTGTTTTGTACGTAACTAACAGGATAATTAACGAAATCACTTTTCGCATTACTGCCGCAAATAAAACAACAAGAGATTGTACTGCACGTTCTTGAACAGTCCATACATTTTCAGGTAATGATGGAAAGTAATTTTTTAAACTGAAAACTTAAACATTCCATGATTGTTTGAAAACTTATATTTTTTAAATAAACATTTAATTATCTTGTGGAAAATTCATGTCTTTTGTTTAAGAATCGTCTTTTGATAGAAAATTTACCTTCTTGGTTAAATATTCATCTTCGTAGCTAAATAATTCAGCTAATTGGTTACAAATTCAAATATTTTGTTAACAGTTTACTTATGTTGTTGGTAGCTTAGAAATTTTGTAAAATTAATATTTTTTCCTTCAAAATTAAACTGTTTTGTTAAAAGTTCATCCTTTTGAATCGAAAATTCATTTTTTGTAGTATAAAATTCATCTTTGTTGGCTGAAAATGAACTTTTTTGATATAAATTCCATTTTTCGGGTAGAAAAATCAACTGTTTTCGGAAAAAATTATCTTCTTGGATTATAAATTTAACTATATTCTTCTTTAATTGAAAATTCAATCATTTGGTTGAATATGCATCTTTGTAGATTGAAAATCAAACTGTACTCTAAAAAAATCGTCTTCTTTCTTGAAAGTTCATCTCCAAGGGATATAGAGTCAATTGTCCGAAACGAGAAGTGCCAAATTTTTTGGAAGTGCGATTTTCGGGCAGCAGTCTCCGTTGCGCACTCGAGGCCTGACATTGTTCTTCAAGACTTCGAGAAATGAACTATATTCGTGATCGAAGTCTCGGCTCCGTCCGAATACAACATCACTGCAAAGGAGAAAGAAAAAGAGGAGAGGTATCAAGACCTTAAAAGACAGCTGCAACGAATGTACCCAAAATATTCGGTGCGAGTAATTGTCCTATAATAAATTCAAATTTAAATATTAGAATTTGAAATTGAAAGATTTTTCTGGTTTCAATCGTGTGCGAAACTATGAGTGTTGCCGACGTTTCGTGAACATTGCAGTTCACTTCTTCAGAGATGACCTGAAACTGAAGTTTCAGGTTATGTTGTTCTTATATATGTATTCTCTACGATGCCTGTGATTGGTCAGAACCCCATGGTGGGGACTGGTTGAACTTGATTGGCCAATCAAGTCTTTTTTAAAAAACCCGGGAGGACGGAAAGCCAAATCGGATTGGTATTGTATCCATTGTCTCTATTGATGTTATTAGGGTGTTTCAAGATTTCGATTGCTTCTCTATGTTTTCTTGGAAATTTATTAGACGTTTTAGCGATGACGGTTGTTTTGTCAAATAAGATACTATGTCCTGTTTCGATATGATGCTCAGCTACTGCTGATTGCGTGAAATGTTTTAGCCTGACTTTACTCTCATGTTCCTTTACACGTTGACTTACCGCCCTCCCGGTTTCTCCAATATAGACTTTACCACAAGAGCAAGGGATTTGATATACTCCCGGATCACTGAAAGGTTCCTTTTTATCTTTAGGGTTGTTTAGAGGTTGTCCTATTTTCGCAGGTGGTTTAAATATAGTTTGGATGTTGTGTTTGTTGAGAATTCTTCCTATTTGTTCCGTGATACCTTGAATGTAGGGTAGAATGGTGGTTGTTTTTCTCTCTCTTTCTTTAGTAGGTTGTGTTGACTTGTTTTCTTGAGTGTATTTTCTTATTGCTTTATTAATGTGTTTGTTTGTATAATCGTTTTGTAAGTTATCTTTATCTGTTATGGAGACAGCTCTGTATACAAGGGAATTGATTACCGATTGCTTTTGAGATGGGTGGTGGTGGGAGGAGGCATGTAGGTATCTGTTTTTATGCGTGGATTTTCTGTAAACTTCATGTCCTAATGTATTATCGGATCTTTTATAAACTAGTACGTCCTGCAAAGGAACCTGTATACAAGCTAACCTGTGAATGTTCCTGTACAGGTTCCTTCACATAGGCAATTGAGATGTGGGTTCATGTAAAGGAACATGTTCAGGATCCTGTACATGAACCTGCATAGGAACTAATCCGCCAGGGTTCGTTAGTGTCTTGGCTCTCTCGATAGTGAGTTGGTTCTTCAAGGGAATAGAAGGAAGGCAAGTTTATAGCTGTAAGCGTCATCAGTTTTCCCAATGGCTTTCTGTAAAGGACCCTATACGTGTTCCTGTACAGGATCCTTCCAAAGATTCCTTTGACGGCTTTCTGTGAAGGATCCTATGCATGTTCCTGTACAGGCACCTGTACAGGATCATTCAAAGGTTCTTTTGTCGGTGCAGGTACCTTTGCAGGATCATGTACAGTTTCCTTCGCCAAATTCCTGCACAGGAACCGTCAAGATTACCTGTACAGGTTCGTGTGCAGGTTCATGTACAGGAACATATAGAGGATCCTTCGAGGTTCCTGTACAGGAATTTTCAGCTGGGAACGGCACCAAAATTCCGGTTTAAGCTTTGATTTGTTAAAGATTTTAGTTTCTAGATTTTCCGTAAAAAAAGAATTGGTTATTGAAAGAGAAATAGGTATTAGTGAGACAGTGTTCTATTAAAGGTGTGAGATTAGGGGGGAAGTTCGGAAAGGATTTAATAATATCGATTGTATCAGAGATTGGTACTTTTGTAAAGAGAGATACTACGTCGAATCTTACTAGGATGGTTAGAGATGTTTTTTACTGTATTAGCTAATGGTGCGTGCTTTACTGGAAGTAATTTGTCAAATTTTATTTTTTGTTTCTCAGTGCGAAAATCTTTAATCCGTTGGGATTGGTCAAATGATATGCGGTCCAATGTGAACCAAATGTCAAATCTGAGAGTGTTTGATAGGAAAAGGTGAAGTTTTAATAGTTTTTTGGAGGTAGTGTGCAAGGCAAATTTGGTATGTTGTATTCTTTCTTTTAGGAGAAGCAAACTTGTTTTATGTAGAATTGATTTGGATTTGGATGTTCCTAAATGGTTTTTTAACAGTAAGAATTTTGGGACGATGTTATTGTCCCTACACCGTTTTAAGAAAGCTAAATATGTTAGTAGCTTAGCTTGAGAAGACCTGAGCTTACTAAAAGTGTTAGTTTTAGTAAGAAAACTCTCCCCGTAGAATTCTTTAATAATAGATTTAATACTTTCACGATGATTCATTATAATAAATTTAAATTTAAATATTAGAATTTAAAATTTAAAGATTTTTCGGGTTTCAATCGTGTGCGAAACTATGAATGTTGCCGACGTTTCATAAACATTGCAGTTCACTTCTTCAGGGTTGAACTTGACTTGGAGATAAAACTGATCGTTGGACTGCAGTAGCATTTCGGGAACTAAGTGCGGGAATTCCGATGTGGTTTGTAACATACGACCCTGTCACATATATATAACTTTTAAAAAAGTTTTACTTATCCTAAAGGGTTTACAATTTTTTAAAGACTTCATACACTGTACATAATATAACGTATGATGTTTTTGGAACGCCGCAAGTGTGGTCCTATCTCCGAAGGACAGAAATTTGCTGACAGGGTGTTAGTACATGCGATTCAAGTCGCTCACGTGCCTCCAAGTGAAGTCTTAACATTATAAAATATTTTAAAACTTTCAGCAACCAAGATAAATCTTGTTGTGAACCTTGAGTTTAGTTTAAGTAGCAAAGTAGCATTAAGTAATGTAGCATTAAGTTCATTAATGAAAGAACATATCGTGAATGAGATTGAATGGAGAAAAATGAAATTTCGATGTAAGATAGAATGAGAGAGAAAACGAAGGATAATGGTACAGCAAACGACCTTTGGTGAAAATGCACACATGTATGTATGTATGAGCATCAGAACTCTGAACCGGGAATACGCCAAGCTAACAAGGAAGGTACTCCAGGTGTCCCTCGCCGATTTGATTCTCCCTGATATATGTTGTAGTACTCGAAAAACTATGTGACACGTATTTTTTTTTATCTGCGGAAAAACACTTTAAGGGGGTGGAACAACCCCTCAAAGATAGGGGTCGCAAGTGTCGATTGTATAGTTTTGTGTAGAAAAACAAAATTGATTTCGACCAAACCTACTGGGAAAGTTTCCTCATGATGAAAGATGACTAACGTAATTTTCTCAAAAAAAAAAAAAAAATTAAGGGGGTGAACCACCCCTACATAGTTTTGAAGTTGTGCTGAAAATTGCTAAATTCACAGGAAAAAATTTGAAAAAAATATATTTTGCACTTGAGACAAAAATAAAGTTGACGTGTTTCGCAAAAAAAAATTGTTAAAAAAATTAATGAGGGTAACTACCCCAAAACACTTTTTATTTTATGTCTATGATAGTATATACTTTTCATACGCAAAAAAAATTGGGAAATTATTTTTATAACGAAGGAAGTGAAATAGAGTCCATCCAAAATGAAAGAAAAAATTACGCGGGGGTGAACCATCCCTACATAGTTTTAAAGTTGAGCTGAAAATTGCTAAATTCACAGGCAAAAATTTAGAAAAAATATATTTTGCACTTGAGACAAAAATAAAGTTGACGTATTTCAAAAAAAAAAATTTCAATAAATAAATGGGGGTAGCTACCCCCAAACACTTCTTATTTTGTGTCTATGATAATATATACTTTCCATACGCAAGAGAAATTGGGAAATTATTTTTATAACAAAGGAAGTAAAATAAAGTCAATTCAACACGAATACAAAAAGTAGGCAGGGGTAAACCACTGTGGACCAAAAGAAAGTTGACGTGTTTCGCCAAAATAAATAAAAAAATTAATGGGGGTAGCTACTCCTAACCACTTTTTAGTTGGTGTCTATGATAATATATACTTTCCATACACATTGTAATATACACTTTTTTGACGAATATCATTATTGTTCAAAGTTTGAACAATAAATCTTCGATATACTGTGTGCAACAGGTATTTTCTTCGGATTCTTCTTGCTAGATGCAAGTCTTATTTTGTAATTTTCTACATAATTGGGGGGTGGTTTACCCCCGCGTAATTTTTTATTTATGTTGGATGGGCTCTATTTTACTTCCTTCATTAAAACTAATTTCCCAATTTTTTTGTGTATTGAAAGTATATATTATCATATACACAAAATACAAAGTTTTTAGGGGTAGCTACCCCCATTAATTAGAAAATTTTTTTTTGGGAAACAAGTGATTTCTATTTTCATGTCAAGTGCGAAATATATTTTTTTCAAATTTTTCTCCTACGAATTAAGCAATTTTCAGCACATTTTTAAAAACATGTAGGGGTGGTTTACCCATGCGTAATTTTTTTATTCATGTTGGATGGACTCCATTTCACTTCCTTCGTTATAGAAATAATTTTCCAATTTTTTTTGTGTATGAAAAGTATATATTATCATACACATAAAATTAAAAGTGTTTTGGGGTAGCTACCCCCATTAATTTTTTTACCAATTTTTTTTTGCGAAACACGTCAACTTTATTTTGGTCTCAAGTGCAAAATATATTTTTTTCAAATTTTTTCCTGTAAATTTAGCAATTTTCAGCACATTTTCAAAAATCTGTAGGGGTGGTTCCCCCCCGCGTAATTTTTGTATTCATGTTGGATGGACTCTATTTCACTTCCTTCGTTATAGAAATAATTTCCCAATTTTTTTGTGTGTATGAAAAGTATATATTATCATAAACATAAAATAAAAAGTGTCTAAGGGTAGCTACCCCCATTAATTTTTTTTACAATTTTTTTTTTGCGAAACACGTCAACTTTATTTTGGTCTCAAGTGCAGAATATATTTTTTCAGATTTTTTCCTGTGAATTTAGCAATTTTCAGCACATTTTCAAAAATATGTGGGGGTGGTTCACCCCTGCGCAATTTTTTTATTAATGTTGAATAGACTCTATTTTAGTTCCTTCGTTATAAAAATGATTTTCAAATTTTTTTGTGTATGAAAAGTATATATTATCATAGACATAAGATAAAAAGTGTCTAGGGGTAGCTACCCCCATTAATTTTTTTACCAATTTTTTTTGCGAAACACGTCAACTTTATTTTTGTCTCAAGTGCAAAATATATTTTTTTCAAATTTTTTTCTGTGAATTTAGCAATTTTTAGCACAACTTTAAAACTATGTAGGGGTGGTTCACCCCCTTAATTAATTTTTTGTTGTTGAGAAAATTACGTTAGTCATCTTTCATCATGAGGAAACTTTCCCAGCAGGTTTGGTCGAAATCAATTTTGTTTTTCTACACAAAACTATACAATCGACACTTGCGACCCCTATCTTTGAGGGGTTGTTTCACCCCCTTAAAGTGTTTTTCCGCAGATAAAAAAAATACGTGTCACTTAGTTTTTCGAGTACTACAACATATATCAGGGAGAATCAAATCGGCGAGGGACACCTGGAGTACCTTCCTTGTAAGAATTGACACATGCTCTGTTTTGCACTGCACGTGTATGGAACGAAAAGAGTAACTCGCTAGCCATTGCACGCACACTAGCAAGCGTCAATCCCACCGTGTCGCCTCGATGATGTAGCACAGATCTAAGCGTTCGCCACGTCTTCTGTTCTCCATGCTATCCCTTCCGTCGAAACTGCCCCTCGCCAAACTACCGTTATACTATAGGCAGATTTCGAAAAGGCATAACTTTGGCAGGAATAGTCCGATTTTAATTAAACTAAAATTGGAAACAGTATGCAAAATTCCAGATATGACAAAAGTGTTGAGTTTAACATATTCCCGAGTATATTCCAAATATGGATGAAACACTTGACCCGTAATTCATTTCAGAAATGAATTTCGACAGAAAATAAATGTCAATAAAAATGAAGAAATAAATTGCGAATGTTCTAAACTTAAAACAATTCAGAAAAATCCCAAACTATTGGCAACATCCTGCACAATTCTGAAAAAGCGAACAAAGAAATTTCTGCCACAATCATTTTTGCAACAATTGCAAAAATGAAGGTTACTGACCCAACTCTGGCCACTTGAATCTTGCTGTCATTGCAAGAAAATCGGCATGGAAACAGTCGCCACCGAAATCATGCCATTTCTCTGACCAATCAAAGTTATCCACCTCAATTTCCTTCCCACCATTTTCACCCTCCGATACACCATCGAGGCGCATCGACCAGAAGTTAATTTCACAGTTTAACGGGGATCTTCATTCGATTAAGATCACTCACAGGGAGAATTCTACTCGCCCGTCCGCGGTTCGGAACTTTTGTCACTTACGCGCAATCCTTAAAGCCGAAGTCTCGGATTCAAACAAGAATTGAGAATTTAGAGTCTTAAACGCAGCCTAAAATCTAATAGCTTGTCCCGGGCAAGTGTAAAGAGATCTTCGCAGAAGAAACAGAATGTAATCTTTACAGCGATTTCAGCATAATCTTTACCTGCAAAAAAAATGAACTTCACATGTTAAGATGTATCCACCACATGGGATATGGTACCATGTATACTTGAAAAATACTCGCAGCAAAAATTCACTTCTGCTTTTTCTGTGTTGTCGTAGAAGCGTGAAGAGACCAATTGGGCGGACGTAAATAAATCTCCCTCCGACGGTTAAATCGAATCGGAAAAACGTATAGACGGAAATTTAAACAAACTTCCTCTTCCTCTTTGTTCCATTCATGCAAGGTCCAGTTCAATATATATATATTGCGAGATGGATGCAGAAAGCTGTCATCCTTGGGTCGCTTTGTGTCCTCACGACACACGAGGGTTTTGCCGGCCTGTCGTTGTGATTTTGTCGTGCCCTATGACCACCCATCTCACGGTTGTAAGACGTGACCATAGTCCAAAAGTATAACCTAGTGAGTAACATTTCCGATAGAGGTAATTTTCTCGTGCATAAATGCTGGAAAATAGCCTTTGCGACAAATATGACTTACTAGGTTATACTTTTGGACAGCAGAGGTGTGATTTACATTGACATTTTTAGATGGCAGTTGCTCTTAGTGGGACCCTTCAGTGTTTGTTTAACTCTTTTTTTTCAATTATATATACAAGTTTTTTTTTCATAAGGACAACCGCGGGATTTCGCCTTGAGCGGGTGCTAATCTGAAAAACTGCACTCGCTCCCAACGAAATCGCGGTAAAATTTCATCTGTAACCGCACGTCTCACGACCGTGATATAGGTGGTTACAGTCTGCTATGGACTCAATACGATGATCAGGCAAAAGTCTCGTGCACCCTGACGACACGGAGCGACCCAAGGACGACCGCCTTTTGCATCTTCCCCGCAAGCGTCTTAGCAGGGACACGCAGGGATGCTTTTCAAGCTACTAACCAGTGAAAGCTTGGCACCTCCAAGAGCGCCGATGATCAGAACGATTGGCTTAACAGAATATTCCGGGCATAACCGTCGCAACACTCTTAGAAGGTCTTGATACACTAACTTAAACTGAATCATGCTCGGCTGCGGATTGCGATAGAACAATTCAATTTTCAGTTAAAAATAAAAATCAAGATATAGTCTCGAGATATTAAATTTTTGAGTGCGGATTAATAAAGCTTGTTTTAAAAAAGTTACCCAATTCCGAGAAAATCGAACGAGAATTTGCAGATCAAATTGCATAGGTTTTCAAAATTGGCTTCGGATAGTGATGCAGAATCGAATTTTTTGAAAAAATCAAAACTTCCTCCCAAGATATGGAGATGCTGAATTAGGATAAAAAAATGTTGCTATTTGGTTCCAATAAATTGAAAATTGAAGATCGCGTTATGACAGTAGTATAATAGACTTTTTTTGATAAAAATCTGAAAAAAAATAAGAAAATTTTTTTTTTCATTAAATGATAATAATTTCAAGAAATAACAATGCAAAAAGGTTGAAAAAAATCATTAATACGTAAAATTGGAAATAAATTTCAACTAAAATTTTGTTAAAATTTTATTTTTTTATTTTTGTATCAAAAAATTATATTCCGAACAAATCCTTTCACCACAATCTGTATTTGATTTTTTAGGAATGTTGTATGCAATACCACCAGTTTTTATAGAAATATAGGTTAAAAATGCATTATGCTACAAAAAAAATGTATTTCAAATAATACCAAATAATACTATACTAGACTATGATGTTGTCTTACTGCTATGAAAGTTATAAATCTGCCTTCTTTTTTATTTTGTATTTACTTACTATTTAAAATAGTAAGACTGACAATCTCGCTGTGCTTATTGCCATACGAAAAAGGAGATCGAACTCGCAAAAGTGAAACTCACAATTCTTCGCTTACTATGAAAATTAGTTATTTATAACAGCTTTCATGTTGAGCGATTTGGCGATTTTTCAAATAATTATTGAACCTGCTGGTACTACTAATCTTATATTTTACTATTTGAAGCAGTAATGCTGACATTAGGTTTTGTATTTTTTGAGATCACTATCTCATACAGCATAACAAACTATTCAAATTGTATCTTGTACAATGCGAACAAGTAAATTTTAAATTAACAAAGTGAAACAGTGAATCTGACTATCTAATTATTTCTGTGTAATCCGCCATAATTTTTTGCAATCCGGAGTAATCTAAGGCAATCCATAGTAATTCTGTGTATAGAGGTAATCCACGGTAATGGAATATAATCAGGAGTAATCCACCTCCGCTGGACCACATTTTCAGGAGTTGACCCCCTCGTTAATAATTTATGTGATTCAGTTTAAGAATCTGGGACTTCGTTTCAAATGCAAAAGATTTCTTAAGAAGTTTCCTATTCTAATCAGATATGAGTAGTCCAAACTAGCAAAAGGGTAGTTGATGGATAAAAAAATGTACGATATGTGGAAAGAAGTTTTAGACTTTTAGTCTAAAATTTTGTTTGAAAATAAAACAAAAGTTAAGTTTCATTTAGAGATAGAAAAAAAATCTATAGCGGGAAATTTTTAAAAAATCAAATCAAACTAATATTCTTTTCTGTTCTTACAATTTTGAATTGTTTGCAACGAAAAAGTTATTTATTTTTTTAATAGTTCACCGGGAATAAGTTTATGATTTTTAGTGCTTCAGTTTCTTGATGAGCATTTTTGGTGACTTTTTTCAGAATACGATAGCACTGAAAATTTGTAGGAAAATTTGGAGACTTGAATTATTATTAACAATTTCACCAAACAAATAATATATATTAATACTATTTAAAAGAAATGATAACAATATTTGTTGAAAAATAAAAAAATCTTCTTCAAACTTGATTTTTACATACTGAAATTAGGTTTAATATACTCGTAATGCTATTATTTTTTTGAAATATGCTGCTTAATAAATTATTAGACATTATGATAATTAGAGTTGCATAACGATACGAGATGCTCGGTTGGCTTACTCATTTCAGTCGTTCGAGAAGTTTTCTCAAAAATTGAGAATCTGATTTTTTCTTTTGTTTTGCTTTCTCTTTTGCTTTTATTTATTCCATAGTATGTGCATATTTTGCGCAAAAAAAAAAAATAAAACAATCGTGGGAGCGCTTTTCCAAATGTAAAATCCTGATTATGAAAAAAAATTTTGAATACAAAAAGTGTGTACTCTGTGATTGTCAAAAATTAAATATAGAGTCAAAACAGTTCTACCATTTTTTTTGTGAAATTATAACCATTTTATCTATTTAATTGTACTATTGGTTGTAAATTCCTGTAGTGCAAAAGGTTGTTAAAAAATTATATTTCTGGAATTTTTTTTCAGAATTTTCTCCAAGGATGATGTTCCGATACTTTTGATATGCAATTAGAGAAATCGTGCCAGCGTTTTTGTTACAAACAATTTTTATTCTAATTTTTTTAATTTCTGAGTTTTAAATGTAATAGGGTTCTTTTTGCTTAAAAGCTGAATAAAAAATGATTATGGAATTATGTTTCAAAATGAGAGCTATATAGATAGTACTGAAAATTTCGAGGAAAATTTAGAGTACTCAAATTATTATTACTATTCTTACCAACCAAATAATATATAATAATATATATCAATACTATTTTAAAGAAATAATAACAATATATGTTGGAGGATGAAAAAATCTTCAAACCTGATTCTTATTTAAATACCATTTTATTCTGGATACTATGTTTTTCAAGCCTCCTGTGTCTGCTTTAATATTTTATGACAATAGTTATGCAATTTGTTTATTAACAAATGTCAATTCTGACACTGACAAGACAGTTGATCTAAACATATGATCGTTTAGAAGCTCGCTTATATAAGATGAGCTGAGATTTCATAAAAAAGATCAGCGCTTTGCTTGTTGTTGCACATTTTTCGTATTTCTCGCTTAAATGCAACACTAATTCTGCAGTCTGGTGTAAGTTTCGTATTTAAAAGTCAGTGTATATGTAAGATATTCGGTTTCTAGTTTTTCTAGTGACGTACACGTATGGTAAAAAAAGGCTATGCATTTTTTCTGTGTAACATATTGTCTTATCTATATTTTCGCATGCTCACGAAAATGTAATCTTTAGTAGTGGAAGCCTTTAGAAAAAAAATTATATTTCTTATCTTTAATGATTTGCGGAGTACTAAACGTTAAGCTCACAACAATGCCCCATTGTAAGACTTTAGTTTCTTTTCATTATTCTTTATTTTTCTCTTGTGTGGCTGAGTTTAAGGAAAAATATTGTTTTACAAGACAGGTCTTTTTCTAACTAATTTAAATACCAGAAGTCCTTATGTGGATCTCAAGCTTTAAATAAATCCAAAATATTTTATGAATCTTGATAGTCGATATTTGACTGAACACAACTCTTGTGATATAAGTTGCGAGACAAGTTAAAAAAAACTGTAAAAATTGCAAGAAGATGCAGATTTTGAGGACGTGGTTTCCGTTAGTGGCTACTTTTTCGGTGGCAAGTTTTGTGACTGCCCTAGATAATGGATTGGCACTAACACCCCCCATGGGGTGGCTGGCATGGGAAAGGTTCCGGTGCAATATTGATTGCAAAAATGATCCTGAGAACTGTATCAGGTAAAAAAATTTCATTTGTAAAATTTAGGGACACATCTTATTTGTCATGTACTAACACTCAGGACCGCTGTGTAAGGATAACAGCGGTAAAGACAAAGTGCAAAGTACACCATGCTCCTAATTTTGTACCTACAACATCATCGCAAATGATTTCAAACATCGTATTAAAATAACTTATAACATCCTCATCAGTCACTTGACTTAGTCCGTGGCTAGGACGAAAAACCGGGTTCACCCGAGAAAAAGTTTAAACAAAAAAAAATAACAATAAATCTTTATTGAGTTCGTAACAAGAAGGATATGTACATGGCAGTCAGCGATAACATAAGAGCCCAAAGGGGGAGGTACAGCTTAAAGCTGAAATGACCCATTGAGGGGCCACATTGGGAGGGGCACAACTGTGCACGGAGTAACTATGCACGAACTCAGCTGTGCACGTCGATGGCTAGTGGTACAACTGTGCACCTTGGGGGCCACAGATGGCATACTCCAAACTGTGAACGTCGAAATTTAGACGTGCACTTATGGGAGTCTGTTACCTGTGCAAATGTACAAATGGGACACTCCCAACTCTGCAGATCCAAATTTAGAACTCCGAAGTGTGCACGTGGAAATTTAAACGTGCACATATAGAAATCTCCTAACTGTGAAAGTGCACATATGGTACCCTACCAACGGTTCACGTGCACATATGGGACTCTCTAAACTGTGCACGTCTCAATTAATACGATCAGATTATCAACTTACAAGTCCACGTTAAATTCGTCGTATTAATTAAGACGTGCAATGTTTGGAGTCTCCCATCAGTGCACGTGCACAGTAAGGGCTATCCTACCAGTGCACGTGCACATTTGGGAGTGTCCCAACTGTGCACATAGACTTGTAAGTGAAAAATATGATAGTATCAATTGAGATGTGCACATATGAGAGTCTCTGATCTGAGCATGTGGGCTACCAGTTAAAAATCTGATCCTATTAATTGAGAAGTGCACATTTAGGAATATCCCATCTGTGCACGTGAACTTGTAAGTTGAAAATCTGATCGTATTAATTGAGATGTGCACAGTTGGGAATGTTCCATCTGTGCACCTGAACGGTTGGTAAAGTACCGTCTGTACACGTATAAATGTCGACGTTTATAGTTGGGAGTGTCCCATTTGTGCACGTGCACATTTAGGAGACTCATATCAGTGCATGTCGAAATTTAGAAGTGCACAAATAGGCTGGTGCACAGTTGTACTAGTTGCCTACAACGTGCACACTTCTGGTGCCTCTGGTGCACAGTTGTGCTACCGGCCATCGACGTGCACAGTTGGGTTTAGTTGTTCCGTACACAGCTGTCCGTCACCCGGCCGGTTTCTATAACCACCCATACATTTGTATCGCTGAGCGGCGCGTACAGTGGGGCAACAAATTTTCTATGGGCAAATCAATTAAACTATTCGATTCAGACGTTTTTTTAACGATTTTTTATAACAAAATTTCTTAATTTTTTATTTTACAAACAAAATTGACATTTTTTGTAACTTTTCATAAGTATCGTTTTTGGTAAGATTTCGAGATTGATCAAACAAGGCCTTATATCTATTCTAAATCTATCTAGAAATAATTTCCAGTGATGAGTATAAATTAGAAAAAATGTTTATTACGTTATAAATAACTTAATGAACCAAAGCTATTTTTTGAGATTAGCAATATTTAGCTCATTTAGATCCAGAATTTTTTATAAAAAGGAAGAGAAATTAATGTTTTTACGATTAATTAGAAATAGATGCTATTTGGCAATGATTAAAATAATGTTTATAAACAAATTCACGGTTAGGATATTTTTGAACAAATAAGCTTATGTAATTCTTTTTATGGCATTAATTCATAATCTCGTTTCAATTACTTTTAGCCATGATACTTTACAAATTTACAAGAATTATTAATTATTGAAGTTACACTAGAGTCCCTCTATAACAGACAAGGCGGTCCAAGGGGACGAGAGGGAGGCGTTTGTAAGGTCAGCGGAGTTGCGATGTTTACGGTTCGGCGCTATAAGAAGCCACAAGCAAGAAGGAGAAGAAGAACGGTTCGGAGAGTCCCTTTATAGCATCTTTCTTGATAAAGGGTACTCCCGAGGCAGCTACTATAGAGAGACTCTAGTGTACTTCCATAAGCAAATTCAGATTTTTGCTATTTTTCAACAGATAGACTCAATTTTTTTCTAAATCAACTGAGAATGTATTTTCGCTGACTCTCCGCTATTATGCGTTGATAATTGATAAGAATTATAAATTAATAAAGTAATGTTCATGAAGAAATTCAGAGTTTGGACATTTTCCAAGCAATAGGCTCAATTTTTTACGGAATTAACTGAGAATATCTTTCCGATAAATCTTTACTATAATACTTTTCGAATCTAAAAGAATGATTGATGATTTAAACAAATTCAGAATTTGGCTATTTTCAACGAATAGGCTTAATTTTTCACGGAATCAACTGAGAATGACTTTCTGATGACTTTTTCCTACGATACTTTTCACATTGACAATAATGATTAATTACGTGAACAATTTCTATAAAAATACAAGACTCATAGCAAAGAGTCATCGGAAACACAATCCTAGTTGATTCCGTGAACAAAGAATATTGTTTAAATAATGAATAAATGTTGTAAATTTGAAAAACAGCGTAACAAAGAATCATCGGATAGACATTATTAATCGATTTCATAAAAATACTGAGCCGATTTATTGAAAAATAGCCATACCTGAATGTATTTATGAAGATTGTTTAAATAAATTGAATTTTTAAATTTGCAAAGTATCATAGCAAAGTGTTACCGGAAATATATTCTTATTTAATTCCATAAAAAAAAATTAATATTTTATATCTGTGATTTATTTATCGAAATTTTTCAGACAATTGTCAAATAGCATCTATTTTAAAATTATCGTAATAAAACATTATATTCTCTAACGTTTTATACAAAAATTCTGTATTTCAATGAGCCAAGCCGTGTCAATCCTGACAAATAACTTTTCTTCATTATTTGTTTATAACGTAATAAACAATTTGTTCAAATAATTTCAACGGACTGAAAATTATTTATAGATAGTTTTAACATAGACATAAGAACTTATTTGATAAATCTGAAAATCTTTAAAAAAATAATACTTCCGAAAAGTTAATCGCACTGCTATAGTAGGCTGAGCTCTTAATATTACAGCACGGAACTTCATGTGCGAAATTGGTATGAATTCCTACCAATATTGGCATCAGGCTAGACAATTTTAGCATTAAATGGCTCATACCATAAAGAAACTTTGCCTTACTACGGTTGTAAGAAAACCCATCCTCTTGGAGTATGAGTACTCTTGCAAAAGCGATGTTAGGCCACGCGTACCGGTGTTTGCTGTGAAGCTAGGTTCGTAAGTAGGCGTGGCCTAATATCTCTTTTGTAAGAGTACTCATACTCTAATAGAGTAAGTTCTTTACAAATGTAGCAAGGCGAAGTTCGAGCTATTTTCGCGAGGGATAACGGCTTCAAAAGCATTGAATGGAACCTGCGACAAAAGCATGACTAGTGTTCTTACTATTATAGCCATATTTTTTTCTCCGTGTAGATAAGAAAGTTATAGCTTTTTCCGTTTTCAAAATATACTTCAACTCGCCTTAATGCAGTTAGTTCTTGGAATTTTTATCAGATATACAGAAAATATTCTTTATGATGTTTCAAGACTGGTAGACTAAATAACATATGGAAATTTTTGTTCAAACAAAAGTTATAAATTTTTACCAAAGACATTGCATAAATCATGCATTCATATCCTTCAGTTCATAGGGATTCGAGCGAATTTTCATTTGAAAAAAAGCTTCCTACGGAAAAGGTGTTCAGGAAAGTATAAATATATTTTGTACGGAAATAATTTTTAAATAAATCACCATTTGACGCGCTTTGCAGTGTGCTAAAAAGCACTTTTTTTATACAAAAATCCCTCAACCGGTTAATTTTCAACGAATTTTCATATATTTGTTTGTAAAATGACCGTAAGGCTTCTAGGTTTAATGAAAGAGTATTAATAAATCATTTTAGTCAAGGCAACATTTTTTGATCAATGAGAAATAAATTTTTTCTTAATTTTCGACTGTATCACGATTTAAAAAATTTTAAAATTCAAGAAAAAAACTCTCAAATAAGTATGTTAATTATGCAGATATAATTTATAATATGTTGGTGTTAGAAGAAAAATGGTTTATGTTGAAAACAAATTAACGAACAAGAGTACTTTTTTCGTAATTTGTAATGATTAGTTGTGCAATCCATTGTTTCTGTATAAAGTATAAGAACAAATTATTATACGATTGAGATTAATTAAAATTAGCTTCTGTTTTAAAATTATTTAAGCCCTTTTTGTACACAAATATACATTTTGACAATATCTGCTCAGTAGGCTGAATTTTGTTCGCAGAATAAACTGGAAATGCCTTTACAATGACTCCTTCTTGTCATATTTTGTAATTGAACTATAGGTTTTTTTTAAATAATAATAACCGTCAATCATTTTAACAATTTCTATAAACAAATGCACATTGACAAATAAATGAGCCATGCAGCAGAAAAAGAACCTTCTTAATTTCTTAATGGTGATTTATTTTGAAAAATAATCCATGAGGTAGACGATAAAAATCCATGATTTATGCAATGTTTTCTGAAAAAAAACCCGTTTTTCGGGGTTACTTCGAAAACGGTTAGAACTAAAATTCTAAATTTTTCTGAAAAGTTTCTAGGGGCCAAACTCGGTCAGCTAGAAAAGTTTATAAGCGGTTATAGAATCCGGCCCCTCAATGTAACTTTTCGACGTCAAGTGTATTTTCTAGATTCTGACACTTCTTATTATTTTTTAGAACTTTTTGAAAACGTAGATTCGAGTTTATTGGACGTAATATGTAAAATATTTGCTTATTTTAGGGTTTTTTTGGTCTATTCCTGGAAATTTATTAGAAGTTTCTGACAAAGTTTCTTATGAATTTTTCAAATTGTAAACAAAAATGATAAAATTTCCTTTTTCGGCCGATTTGTAGATTTTTATTAATCTTAAATTATGTTTTGATGACGGTTATAAGAAAAAATGATACAATTTAATACTGAGTCGAACGCATTTTTTGCCATTCACAGCGATCGGCTCTTCCGAGAAATGGCAAAAATTATCGCAGAGGAGGGTTATGCAGAATTAGGATATGAATACGTAAATATAGACGATTGTTGGTTAGAAAAGGAGAGAGGTCCCAATGGTGAACTATTGGCAGATAAGGAACGATTTCCCGATATGAAGGCCCTTGGAGATTACGTAAGATATATGTACCAAAATCTAAAACACGACAGAAATTTTGAAAGAAAGTTTTATTACTTTTATATTGTGTTGTGACGAGTGTAATATTTGCTTAGTACGAGTAGTGGGCGAGCTAGCACGAGCCGAAGACGGGTATTAAACATACAATCGACATTTTTTAAAACCAATGCATGATTTCAGACGTTTTTTGTAACACGGGTATGATTTCTGCTCATTTTGAGGAATTTTTGAAACCTTATTTTTATTTTAGGCACTGACTAGTATTATGGAATTTTCGTTACGTGAGCCCTGAACCAGCTGGGAAAGTGTTACAGAAAATTTCGTAACTGTAGACGTTTCATTTACTTTCAATATGAATTTAGGAAATTTGTAAAATGAACCAAAAAATTGGAAAATGTTTGGAATTTTGAATATTTTTGAAAATTAAAAATTTTTGTGAGGTTTTAAATTTTTTGAAGCTATAAAATCTTGAAATTTATGAAAATATTTTTGAAATTTTACGGAAGTTCAGAGTACCTATCCAAAAATGTCAACAAAAAAAGGTTATTTTCTTGACATTTTGAATTTTTTTTTTTAATTTGAAAATATTGAACATCTTTTCAATTTGGAATTTTTTTTGAATTTAAAAAATTTCATATATTTTTAGAATTTTTAAACGTATTTTTGTAGTTTAGAACATTTAAAATAATTTATAAATTTTGTAGGCTATATTCGAACAGAAAAAATCCGGCTATCTGTACAGAAATTTCGGTACACGTAGTCACGGCCTTATATGAATATGAATTTAGGTGTAAAATTACGGTTTATGTTAAATTTATAAATTACCAATAATTCGGAAAATTTCAGAAATTTATGATATTTTTATAAAGGACCACTTTGGACAAATCTTGAAAATTGAAAAAATTTTGAAATTATTTGAAGTTTTGAGGATTACAAATTTTTTGTCGTTGAAATTTTTAACATCTAAACAATGTTGACCATTATTAAAGTGTTAAAAATCTTTGGAATTTTGAAATTTTCTTAACCCTTATGTGTTTTAATTCGTAAGAGAATAGCAAACGTGCGGGTATAAAGGGTCAGTTGACACCATAATAATATTCAAAAACCCCTCTAAGACCACCCCACCACTTTTACCTGAACAAATCCCGTGTGCCTCCACGTAAAACACTACAAAAAATTTTTAATAATCACACGAGTTACCTTCAAAATACTTCAAGTTATATTGCCGGTCCCATAATCAATTTCAGCAACCCCCGAAAACGACTCAAAGTTGAGTTTTTTATGGTGAGTACCTGCGGGTACCCCGACGCACCAATAGAGTTGGAAAAATTTTAACCTCCCCAACTCTCTCCAACATATTAACTGGACAAATAATATGTAATTATATAAATTATTATTCATTGAGTTACGAGCTCTCGTGGAGTTTCAACTTTGAAGCATGTGCCTGATATAAAACCCTCACAGCATGAGATATCAGCAGGATATCCCATTTATCTCCGAGGATATCCTGGGCATAACCCAGGAGATCCTAGGGATATTGCGAATGATATCTTACAGGGCGGAAATCTCGATATCCCTGGAAAATCCCAAGGATATCTCAGAATATCCTGAGGTGAATGTCCCAATTTTATATGCCAAGGATATCCCCAAGAAATCCTTGTATCAATAAAATAACAAATCATTTAACAATGTTAGGTATTTTTCCGGAGATTTTATACAATGTACAGCATTAGAAAGTGTACAATAATAGTAGTCCCCTCTAAAGTCACTTCCAAGTAAATTCCAATATGGATGTCAGAGTGTCGCGCAATAATAAGTGACGCTTCAACAAAAGTAAACAATTTCTCGAATATTCGTGCTGGATTATAATCTATTCTCATTTATATTACGGAAATCAAGGCGGTGCACATTAATTTGATTGTTTTTACCATAAAAACTGATTTTGATGAAAAGTGCGATCTTTAAAGTGCGTAATTTACAGCGGCCACAGATACAATAACAGCCTACTTTTAAATTTTCAGAAAGTGATTTGTTTTTTATTGTAATTAGGCTGTTATTGGTTATGGAAATAACTTGCGGTAAAATTTTTTTTTATAATTATATAGGGTTACCAAATTGCCTGTGTGGAAATTGCGGACATTTCTAAAAAAAAAGAAAAGAAAAGGATCGGTTAGGTTGGGTTTGAAGAAAAAATAACGAACAAGACATTTTACATGAATGACGGACTGACCAACAAATGGCCGGAATGACGGACATGTCCGTCAAATAACGGACGTCTGGTCACCCTATAATAATAATTATTCTTATTTCTGGGTTGAGACCCTAACAGCCTCTGACGCTTGGGTAATCCCGTTGCGTCCCCTCGTGAGCCTAAGCATGAATCCATATAGCCCTCTTCATAGGGAGAGGACCGCAGCCACGCTGTTGGCTGATATCTCTGACTCACTGATGCAGTGGTTGCCTGTGAGTGTTAGATGTTTCCCCGCAACCGCGGGGCAGTGACAAAGGATGTTAGTAGCTGTCTCATTACCATTTTTGCACATACGACAGAGGGGACTTTCTGTAAGCCCTATCTTATGTCTGTGATATCCCAAGTTCCCATGTCCTATAAACAGTTCTGTTAGGACTTTGATTTCCTTCCTTCCGAGCTTGAGCATTTCCCTAGCACGGTTAGAGTTAAGCTTTGAGCCCAAGAGAGTTTTGGCCTGTCTGCAACCAGAGACCAAATCTCACTGATTCTGATGTTCTTCAGTCAGCCAACTGTTAATTTCTTCAGTGACTGACCTGCTGGAAATACCTACAAATGGCTCGGGTCCAGTAAAGTTTCTTCCTGCTGCTAGTTTGGCTAGCCTATCCGATATCTTATTGCCCTTGATACCACTGTGTCCAGGGATCCATAGCAGAGTGACTCGGTTTTCCGTCACTAACATATTGAGTGCCTCACATCATTCCCATACTAATAGCGACGTGGTCGTTGTTCCATTCAAGGCCAATATAGCAGCCCTGCTGTCTGAGCAGATACGGATGTTCCTTTTATTGTCATACACTTTTGCCTTGTAGGCGCACTGGAGTATTGCGATAATCTCAGATTGTACAACTGTGGCGTAGGACCCCATCTCGATTGTGAAGCCTATTGCATCCCTTCTACTATATACGCCGGCTCCTGCATTCTTCTCGTTTCTAGAGCCATCTGTAAACCAGTTGTCTCCATCGCTGGGCAGATGTGCTTCGCCGTGAACCCATTCTTCCTTCGTGGATAGGCTAACTCGATACTTCTTGCGGAAGAGGTAGCGAGTGACCATTTTGTCCCTGTGCTTATTCAGGGTCAGCCTCCTCGCGATGTCGACTGGGATCTTCACTGCTGTCGAGATCTTTCTGTCGTTTACCAAATTTAGTTTCCAGGCCGCCTTCGCAGCCACGGCCTTGATGTTAAGATGGAGGGGCTCTAAACCTATTAGTGCCCCCAGTGCCATCGTTGGTTTCGACTTCGAGGCTCCAGTGACGCCTCTCAAAATCAGTCCCCTTATCCTTTCCAGTCGAGACATCATAGTGAACAGCTTGACCCTGATCCACCAGACCACCGCCGCATAGGTTAACCTGGGTCACATGATCACTGTGTAGATCCATATAAGTGTCTCCGGTTTCAAGCTCCAGGTTTTCCCTATGGCTCTCCTACAGAGCCATAGAGTCGCTACTAGCTTCTTGCACTTGTTTTCCAGGTGCTCGTTCCATAACAGCTTCTTATCCAGAATGCCTTAAGGTATTTAGCTCGTTCTTTGATTTCCAGTTGTTGTCCTCCAAGTTTCAATATACTCGTGGTTCCCCAATTGTACCTTCTGGCGAAAACAACCACGTCTGTCTTACTCGGATTAACCGATAGTCCAGTTTTCTTGCACCATGAATCCACTATCATCAGTGCTTGCTCATTACTCCGAAGAGCGCATCCAGATGCTGGCCGCGTACGATAACTAGTATATCGTCCGCTTAGCCTATGACGTGGTAGCCCTGACTCAAGAATAGATGAAGCAATTCATCCACTACTAGGCACCACAGCAAGGGCGATAAAACTCCTTTCTGTGGACATCCCGAGTCAATGGTTCCACATAGAGTGGCATCACCCTTAGTCGTAGTCAGATTCCTGTTGGTCAACATGTGGCACGTCCATTCCACGACTGCATTAGGCACACCATGTGTGACCATGGCCGCCCTGATCACCTTTCCAGAGGTGTTATTGAAGGCTCCTTCGATATCCATAAAGGTTCCGATCGTGAAGCCTTTCTCCTTCAGTTGACCTTCAGTTAGGCTTAATGCTCCACTTAGGGCCGTCTCCGTCGAGTGAAAAGCCCTGTAGGCGTGTTGCTCCTTGTGGAGTGGCCTACTTGACAAGACTTTATCGCGGATATATCTATGCACAAATCTTTCCACTGTTTTTTTTAGGAAAGAAGTTAGGCCGGAATGGGCCGGAAATCTCTGGGTGAGGTATAACCGATCCTACCTGCTTTCGGAATAAAGACTACTCTCGTACCCCTCCATGCCGTCGGGACATATCCCAACGTCAGACTAGCCCTAGCAAGTTTCACTAGCGGCCCTATGATGACCTCTCCAGCCCTCTGTAAGAGGACTGGACATATGCCATCTGGTCCAGGAGACTTGTAAGGACTGGAAGATTTCAGCGCCCACCTGAACCTGGCAGGGGTGACAATCTCGTTTGCCAACAGCCGTTTCGGGCCCAGTTGGTCCAGAGACGACTTAGCTTGCCTCTGAGGTGTCGTCCCCTTTTCTCCAAACCTTGAAAAGCCAGGGAAATGTGCCTTGATCAGGTGAGCCAAGGTATCCCCGTCCGACTCTGAGTATACCCGTCCGGGCAATTTGAAAGTGCCGAGAATAGCGTCTGGTTTTCGAGAAAGCAACCTATCCAGTCTAGCCGCCTCAGCTCCCTTCTCAATGTCTGTGTGAAAGTTGGTCCGTCTGAAAGTTGGACACGTCTGAACCTCCCTCTGGTTTCCTTGTGAAGCTCTTCGAGTTTTCCATTCCCATTCCACCATACCCGCTAGGGTACAACGGATTCCAACACGAAGTATATCTGTGAGTGATCTGAGAGAGTGGGTTCATATGAAACCCTCCACTTCCTGATATTATCCCTAAAACTACTGGCGCACAGAGTGATGTCAATGACTTCCTCCCTGACTGAATTACGGAACGTCGGGGTGTTCCCCGTGTTAAAAATATCCAAATCAGTGGTGATTAGATACTTCAGTAGGTCATTAACTCTTGAGTTGATGTCCGTACTGCCCCACAAAGTTTGGTGGGAATTAGCATCGCATCCCAGCGAAAGAGGCCCTTACCTTGCAATATTCCATCTGGGTACATACCTCCACTGGTGGGTTGGTATCGCTGTCACAAGGAAAATAAGCTCATCCAACAACTAGCCTCCCTATTCCTTTGAGATCCGTGGCTATCACCATCAGGTCTCTTGAACATAGTTCAACCATCGGGACAGCATTACCTCCCGTCGCCAGTATGCAGGCCCTTGGTTTGGCCGCCTTGGGGTCCCTGTGTAGATATCGTACGGGACGGAAATGTCTATATCCTGGAAGATTTTTTGGACATTTTTCAGGATATCCCATATTCTGCCGAGATATCTTAGAGATATGCCAAAGATATCATTTTGCTGTGAGGGAATAATTTAAAATTAAAGACACAAAGGTTACCCGGGTACCCCATCATACACGTAAGGGCTAAAGTTTTGAAAATTGTAAATATTTTTGGATTATTAATTTTTTCGAAATTTTAAACATGTGAGATATTTTGTAAATTTACGGAAGTTTTCGTGTATCAAAATTTTTTCCAAATTTTCGGTAATTTATGGCAATTTGTCGCTTCGAGTTGGTCAATGAGTGGGTCCAATCGGTCAAATAATTTGTCAACGCGACCAACTGATCGTTAGTTCATTTTCATTATTAACCTCTAACGTAAATTTTTGCTCCCGGAGGAGTGAACGGTACTTTTCATTCCCTAGGGATTTGAAAGTAAAACTTTAGCCCCGCTTCACTGGAATTGAAATGGACTGACGTCAGGCATGTGTTGTGAAAATTCTATTATTTTGCTCAGAAATTTTCTTCCTTATTTTATTTCTCAATACATTTTTTGTATTATAGCAATAATTATTAGTACAGTAACAATTAAAATAATGGTTTTCAATATCTTCAGATACATTCCAAGGGTCTCAAGTTTGGAATTTATGAAGATTATGGTACCAAAACTTGCGGTGGATATCCAGGAATAATCGGTCATTTGGAGGCTGATGCTGAACTTTTCGCATCCTGGGGTGTGGATTATATTAAGGTAGATGGATGTAATGCTGAGTATACAGATATGGACAAAGGTAAGATTTTAGGAAAATGATTAAGAGATCTTTTCATATTGTTGTTTTAAGTAGGTATAGGGTGTATATTAAAGTGGTAAAAAAATATAACTTTTGATTTTTCGTGATCATCGATCACTAAAAATACTGATATGGGAGGGGCAATTTGTTCGTTTTCGAGAAAAATTAATGTTCTATATTTTTTTATACAAATCGATAAAAATTAGTCCGTGCCCCTGTGCTTTGAAATTAACATTGGAATTTGAACGGAAAAATCGCAGTTTTCGAACAAATGGAAAAAAGTACTTGCTGTTAACTTCTTGTACAATAAAGTCTAGTCACTTCTTAAGGAGTATCTAAGAAATAACGTCCATCCAAAAAATTCAAAATAATAGTGTTTTTACTAAATTCTTGCTAAAAGCGGTATTTTTTTGAATTTTCTCAACATGAATTATTTTAATTCGATGAGTGACAAGTTTACAAATAATTTGCAACTAATTGTAAATTCCTTAAACAATTTTTATTTGTTTAAATACTTTTTTCTCCTGGAGATTGTAAAAAGTTATTATTATCTACAATTAATTACATAATTAACGAATGTTAAGAGAAATGTATTTTTATGGATATGTGGCAATCATTCAAACAATTTTCATTTGTTCAACCAATTGTTTACCACTGAGAATCTTGAAAAGTTACTATTTTCTAGAATTAATGACGCAGTTAATGAATGTTGAGAGTAACAATTTTTCTGAAAGAGAGTTTGCAATTATTTAATCAATTAATAATCATTCACTTGCGAAAAGAAAACTTGCACTAGGAAAAGTGGATGAGCCCCCATTCGGTTTCAGTTTCGGTCCCTTTGGAATCGAACCGAAGAGCCTATAACAAAGCCCCGGGCGCTTCCTCGGGTTGCGGATAGTGGGCCCCTGTACCAAGGATTTCTGCTGCATACGGTTACAATAATGAAAAAGCAGTCGCGTACAATTATCCAGGGGTGGTCCCGAAGGAATCAACCCCTAAGCGAAGGAGTAGCAACCGTGCCAAAAGCTGAATGGCACCTGGGTAAGGTGTCTTCAAGGGTGCCTCTGGGATATTGGGTGACCCCCAAGAGTATGCAGCCTTATCCTTGCATAAGGCGGAAAAATTCCCAAAGTTCTCGCAATTTTTGCATCATCTTCTGCGAAACAGTGCCGAGGAACTCCGGAAAGGT
>CAKNXH010002381.1:0-59568 GCA_932178445.1 Andricus quercusramuli | reverse complement strand
GGCGTGAAATGTATAATCGCGGAACTGACGAATTGATATGCAAGCTTTTATGCATATGCATGATCTTACGCGTGGTGACATCAAGGGCCTTAAGCTCGTTCTTCGTCCATTGAACCACCCCAAACGAGTAGAGTAGAACCGGGACGGCAAGCATGTTAGTCGCAGATACCTTGTTCAACGCCGACAGATTGGAAGACCAAATCTGTCGAAGAAGATGCTTGTATCTGCTTCGGAGAGACTCCTTCACTGATGTTACGTCCTGAATGCGGCTTTGAGGCACGCCCAGGTATGTATAGGTCTCTCCAGTGTTAAGATGTCTAATAACACTTATATCCACAAGCTCAGGGTCCTTGGGAACGCCAGTAATCTTTCCTTTCTTCAAATGAATTTTGGCACACTTGTCCAAACCAAAGTCCATCCCAATCTCTCCTGTGTAGTTCTTGACGATATTTAAAGCAGTTTGAAGTTTGCTTTTACCAGCGGCATAGATCTTCAGGTCATCCATATAGAATACATGAGTGACCTTATGCTCACGCTGATTAGTGTCGCCACAGAGGTATCCAGGAGAATTTCGTAGTGCAAGAGATAGAGGCAAAAGTGTGATGCAAAAAAGCAAAGGGCTCATACTATCCCCTTGAAAGACGCCCCTCTGGAAGGTACGTTGTTCGTCGTCAGACGATAATTCCTAGATGAGATGGTAAATCTAGTTTTCCAAAGAGGCATCAATCTCTCTATGCATCTCACTATGTGTGGATGTACCTTCAAGCTTTCCAACAGACAGATGATAAGTCTATGAGAGGTTGAATCAAAAGCTTTCCGGTAGTCAATCCAGGCCATTGACAGGACGCGCTGATGGACTGTAGCGTCTTTACAGACACACCTGTCAATCAGCAGGTTCTCTCGACAGCCTGCTACACCTTTTTTCGAGCCACGTTGTTCGTACATCTCTCGCCATACAGGCTCAATTCGTCGAACAATCCTGTTGTTTAGGATAGCTGTAAAGATCTTATACAGTGTGTTCAAACAAGTTATTGGCCTGTAATTCTCTGGTTTGGACAAATCGCCTTTTTTCGGTAGGAGTATAGTGCGTCCTAACACTAGCCACTGCGGAATGGGCATCTCCGACTTTAAATATGAGGTGAATATGCGGGCCAAATGTTGGTGTGTAGAAGTAAACTTCTTCCACCAAAAGTTCTTTATACAATCTGGTCCAGCACCGGAAAAGTTCTTCGTGCCTCTAAGTGCTTTTTTCACCTCTTCGGCAGTGACTGATGGGCACTCCTCCTCAGATTTTATGAGGCTGTCGCAAAACTCCTTGAAGCGAATGATATTGTCAGTATCTTCCTTCAACTCTAGTGTTTTCGGGATCTTGTACACCTCTCTCCAAAAAGTCTCTACCTCCTTGGGCTTGGGTGGATTTTTTACAAAAACAGGGGGATCACTGAAGAGGCGCGATGGGTCAGCGAGAAACTGTTGATTCTCTCTGATCCATCTCTCCCTCTTCTGTATCCTCCTCCTTGCGTCAGATAACAGCCTTATTTTGTCAACAATATGCTGCTTGATTGTCAGCAGCTTTGACTTGTTTAGTGTGTGATTCAAGGTCCTTAGTTCTTGGGCGAACTTTCGAACCCTTTCCGTGAACGGTCTACCAGATGTTATGTAGTCAATCACACATTGAACACGGGACGCATTCTGTCTTGCCCATCCAATTTTCTTGTTCAGTTGATGCAAGCGTCTTCTTGTCTTTTGATCCATCGTCGGTTTGAGCCTTCGATTTGAATCAGCCAAAGCTGTCGCAGCACCATAAACTGAGCAATTGATGGTCCAGAGGTCGGACTCTTGCGAGATATCTCCACAAAGGCAGGCATCCATTTCAGCCAGATCTTGGGGCTTAAGAGGAACCTGCATGTTGATGTTCCTCCTTGTACTGAAATTGCCATCATCTTCAAGAAGGTGCCTACTTTCTGCGGTTGGTCTTAATGTCGTTTCATCTTCGTCTGCAGCTTGTTCAAGCAGCGGTTGAGGAAGCGCTCCGCGTACATATCCATTTTTGCGGAGGTAGTCGGCTTGATTTCGCAAAGACTGATGCGAAACGTGTTGAAGCTCTGGGTGTTTCTGGCACCACAGAGTATGCATACGCGCCATAAAGCCTCCACGAACAGGGATAATACTGGCATCGTAGCAGTCTAACACATCATTCTTAAGTTGATCCGTCCACTCAATGTGGGCGTTTCGCCGGTTCGTCGTTGTGTTTCCATCTAAATTATTTTCAGCACCCCGAACTCTAGGATGATCGGCATTGTTTGCCGATCCATTGTCGGGTGCTCTGCGCGTTCGATCGTTTTGAACCGCATCTACAACATTTTGGTGGTTTTTTGGTTTCATTGTTGTTCCCACGAGCAGCTAGGGAAAGGGTTCGTCCATCCTTGTAGAACCCCGCGTGCAAGGATAAGGCTATTACTCTGAGACATCGCCCGATATCCCAGAGTCACCGTTAAAGACACCTCACCCAGGTGCCATGCAGCTTTCGGCACGGTTCGCACACCTTCGCTTAGGGGTTATTCCTTCGGGACCATCCCTGGACAATTTTCCGCGACTGCTTATTAATTATTGTATCCATATTCAGCAGAAACCCTTGGTACGGGGACCCTCTATCCGCAACCCAAGGACGCGTTCGGTGGCTTTGTCATAAGCCCTTCGGTTCTATTCCAAGGGAATCGAAACCGAAACCGAATGGCGCAGTCGGTAGGACTGTATATATACAGACGGTACAGACGGTAGGATATATATATAAGCGGAACGCCCACTTAGTCGCAGCCAGAACAAGCCGGCAACACAGAAAGAGAGGCGACACTGAAACCAACCGCGGGCAGGCATGCAATAGTGGAAGAGTGATGTTTTAGGATGAGGAGAAATATCAACAACCAGGATTCTCTCAAGCTGGCTGAATCTGATCAGGCCGAACTGGATGACGAGCTACGTGGAGATTTTTACGAATAATCCGACATCTGAACCATCAATTGTAGTGTGTATAATGCAGCAAGAACTTTAGCGGACGCAGACCGTAAAAAAAACCAACGGATGATCATAAGACCAAAAGACGAATGCATCAACTCAGCACCAACCATCAGGGAACATATTGTTGACAGAATACGGGTACTATCTGACGCTAGGAGAAGTCTAGAGCGGAGGGTCAGAGAGGTCAGAGAAAATAAATCATTTTTCTCTGACCCATGTCGACTCTTCCAAGATTCTCCAGTTACTGTCAACCACCTCTCAAACCAGAGGAGGTCGAAGCACTTTGGAGAGAAGTCTACGAAGTCCAGCATTAACTGAAAGAAAACTCAAAGAACATACATAGCTTCAAGGAGCTGTGCAGTGCCCTCATAACACCCGAGGAGGAATTCCCACCGTTCACTACCGAGAAGATGAAAAAAGTATTAACAGGCATGGAGAACTATTCCGCACCGGGGCGAGATGGTATCAATACCTTCTGGTCGAAGAAGTTTCCTTCAACCCACTAGCTTGGCCCGCATTGTCACCTTATATCTCATGTTGGAAGAGCTTATTCTGGAGTTGTTTGTGCAAGGGCGCACAGTGCTCTTCCCGAAGATGGGCAACTTGTCTAACCCAAACAGGTACAGACCCAGTAACTTCTCTAAACACGCTGTACAAGATCTTCACAGCTATCTTAAATGATGGGATTGTTCAGATCATCGGACCTGCGTGGCGAGAGACGTATGAACAACACGGCTTAAAGAAAGGCGTAGCAGGATGTCGGCAGAACCTTCTCATCGATAGATGTGTCTGCAAAGTTGCAGCATCATACCAGCGCTACCTATCAATGGCCTGGATTGACTACCAGGAAGCTTTCGATACAACCTTCCATAGACTTATCATCTGTCTGTTCGAAAGCTTGAAGGTTCATTCACACACCGCGAGGTGCATACAGAGATTGATGCTGCTTTGGAAAATCAGATTTACTATTTCATCTGGAAAACACAGTGTGATCACTAACAGTGTCACCTTTCAGAGAGGTGTGTTTCAGGGCGACACCATGAGCCCTCTTCTCTTTTGCCTCACATTATTGCCACTATCTCTCGCACTTCGCCATTCCCAAGGGTACTTCTGCGGCAAAATTTAAAATCGAAAGCTTAATATCACTCATGTATTTTACATGGAGGAAATCAAGATCTATGCTTAAAATAAAGATCAACTAAATCTAGCTCTAAAGATTGTCAAAGAGTACACACAAGAGATAGGAATGGAGTTTGGGTTAGAAAAATGAGCCAAGGTTAATTTGAAGCGAGGAAAACTTAATGGCATCCCCGAAGACCCTGATCTCGTCGATAGAAGCGCTATACGACATTTTGGCGCTGGAAGGACCTATTGGTCTTGCCACAAAACCTCATCCAGGACATGTTATCTGATAGATTTGGTCCTTCGAACTGTCGGCGAGGAACAAAGTATCTAAAATGAACATGCTTGCAGTCCTAGTAGTACTGTATTCATTTGAAATTGTTTCATGGACGAAGGACGATCTCAGATCCCTCGATATTGGCTATTGGATCACGAAAAGTTATGCAGATGAACAAAAGCATGCACTTTAAGTCGTCTGCTCCGCGACTTTACATTTCATGCCGTCAAGGTGGTCGCGGAATACCTAATCTTGAATGTCTTCACAACAGTGGAGAAGGCTGCTGAAACACTTCGCCTTGAGTTCAATATCAGGGGTGAGCCAAATGCATCAAACATTAGCCATCTCGAGTACTCACTTCTGAAGACTCTTATCGAAAAACACAGGAGACGATTTTCTGTGAACAGCTCTTTGACAAGAGGACGTACGGCATCTTCCACAGACATGTGAAGAATCAGTCAATGTCGTATGGTTAACGTTTGCTTTCCTCAAATCACCCAGATTGAATTCGGTCACGGAGGGTTTCATTTTGGCGTGTCAAGACGGTGTTATTTCAACTTTAGCATACCATCGCCACATTTTAAGCTAAGACATTCCCGATGATAGCTGCAAAGCGTGTCATGTACACCCCGAGCACCTACCATACATACTATCTAGTTGTACAACTCATGCGGGAATGACGTACATCCAAAGGCACAATGGGACACTAAGTGTGCTTTATTACCATCTCTGTCACTCTTATGGTCTTATGGCATTAGCCCTGACACCAGACCGCCAAATGCTCCTACGGAAATAGAGTAAATTGTCCAAAATGAGATGTGCTGCATATACTGGAACTTCATATTCTCGTCAATAGTTTCTGTCACATACTCGAGGCCTAACATAGTTCTCCTTGACTTCAAGAAACGAATCATGTTAGTTATCGAATTTTAGGCACCAGCCGACAAGAACATCACAGCCAAGGATAATCGAAAGAAAGAGAGACCTTATAAGGGAGTTGCGACAGTTCTATCAGAAATATTCTGTTAAAATGGTCGTCCTCATTATCGGTGGTCTTGGAGGTGCCAAGCTTTCACTGGTTAATAGCCTGAAAAGCATCCCTGCGTGTCAACGAAATGCTAAGACACTTGCGGGGGGAATGCAGAAGGCGGTCGTCCTTGTGTCGCTAGACTTTTGCCGCATCATCGTATTGAGTCTATCGTAGACTGTAACCTACTATTTAACGATCGTGAGAAATGGAATTGCGCGGTTGTCCTTATGAAAAACTTTTAAGTATATTCAATATTTTCTCATCTCAGAACTTGTATCATAATTTTTCGAACAACAATAATTTTTTTAACTAATATTTCCAGTTAAGTTATTCGAAAAAACTAGAATTTTCTCAAACTTTCCTATGAAAAGGAGCAAGTGATATTAGTTGTTTAAATATATCCAAACTTTCTCTCACAAAAAATATCACTCATAACATTCATTAACTGTCCCATTATAATTCCAGAAAATAATAATTTTTCATGATTTACAGGGGAAAAAATAATTAAACAAATAATAATTGTTCAAACAATTAAATATTAGTTAAAAATACTTGAAAGATTGTTACTTATCAAATGACAATAATTCATGTTGAAATAAATTTTTTTAAATACCGTGCTCAGCAAGAATGTTATATAAAACTGCCATTTTGCATATTTTGGAACATTTTTCGGGCATAACACTAGGTGGTTTGGGGTAGGGGGGGGGGGGGGTTAGATTTAAGGTTACTGGGTAACAAGTACTTTTATCCATTTTTCCGAAAACTGACCTTTTTCCATTTAAAATCTCATGTTAATTTCAAGAGCCCAGGGTTAATGTTGACCGATTTGAAAAAATAAGAGATTCCTTTTTCTGGGAATCGAACAAATTGGGAGGATTGATCACGAAAAATAAAAGATAAAAATTTCAGAAAGGTATAAATTTGGACCAGTCTCTTGTAGATTCGTATTTTCCAGATTTGATAAAGGAATTTGAATGCGTCACTGATTCCAGCAAATAATAACTCATCACGATTTCCAGGGGAAAAAATTTTTAAAAATATTAATTATTAGAACAATTGAATATTAGTTGAAAATACTTGCTAAAAAAGTTTAAAGATACTATTTAAAAAAAACCGTCTTTAGAAATAATTTTACATAAAACTATTTTTTTGCACTTTTTTTACATTTTCCAGGCACAGCATAAGAAGGGTTTGGGGAGGGGCAAATTCCGTCGATTCGGTTTTAAAAATTTTAGTATGTCAAATGAAAAAAGGTGACAAAATACAAAATAGGTGAAAAAGGTGACAAATTTCAGAATAGTTAAAAAAAAACAATAAGATTTTTAAATCCATCTAGAAGTTTCATTTAGTCAAGATTCTTTTAAATTTGCCTATACTTAAATCCAAATTTTAATTTTCCCAGGCTACCCTGAATTCGGTTTAGAACTAAACAAAACTGGCAGACCTATGGTTTATTCCTGCAGTTGGCCTGTCTATCAAACCTACGCCAATATGACGGTAAGTAATCTCTGTCAAGAACGGCAAATTCAACTGTAAACCCACAAAAATTGTTTTAAATTATTAACATGGGGAACCTACACCCTTTGAAATTTTGTTTGAATTCACGCTCCTCCTTGTAATATGTACGTAGTTACTAAACTTGTAATATGCTAAAGTAATAATGATGCGCTTTTCAGCCATTGCCGAGAAAAACGGATTTTTAAAAATCTACGCACGCTGCTTTGGCCGCTTTACAAGTGGCTTTCAACTCCCGGATAGATCAGGCGATAGCGCAGGAATCGAGTCAGGATTGTCCGGTTACAAACTCGAAGCGCTATCGTCGGAGCAAATCGAGAGTTAAAAGACTCGCACATCACGGTTGTTTATGTAACGTACGTAGATTTTTGAAAATGCATTGTTCTCGAGAAAAGCTGAAAAGTGCATCTTATTACTTTAGCATATTACAAGTTTGTTGATGACATATTACTGGGAGAACTATGAATCAAAACACGATAGTATAGATTCCCCTTGTAGCATGATTTGTCCTTAATTTTGTTTTCAGCCTGACTGGAAGGCTATAACTAAAACCTGCAATTTGTGGAGGAACTGGGATGACATTCAGGACTCCTGGGCCAGCGTTAAATCCATTATAGATCATTTTGGCGACATACAAGATACAATTGTGCCACTTGCTGGACCCGGACAATGGAACGATGCTGATATGTTGATTATTGGTAATTTTGGATTGAGTTACGATCAGAGTAAAGTGCAAATGGCTATTTGGGCTATTCTTGCTCAACCTCTTTTAATGTCCAATGATCTCCGCAACATCAGACCAGAGTACAAAGCAATTTTACAGAATAAGAAAATTATTGCTGTGGATCAGGATCCTCTTGGAATTCAGGGAAGAAGAATCAAACCAAAGTCAAAGGTTGGTTAGGAAAATCAATAAATGAATTGTATTCTAGCAGGGTTAGGTTAATTCAGTTTGACTCAATATTAGTAGCAGATAATTTCAACGAAATTAAGAAGAAATGGAATGAAATTTTATAATTAACTAGAAAACAGACACGAGCGCTACGCACGCGACTGACGATTGTCGATTGACGCTTGACAATTAAATATTGACAAATTCCTATTTAAAATCAACGATTATCTTTTGAGGATAGACGATGGAGAATAAAAGATTAGTAATTGACATTTGCCGATTGATGATTCACAATGGACGTTTGGTGGTTCACGCTTTATGATTAATGATTGATCATTTTTGATGGTCATTTAATGATTAACGATTGACAATTGACGTTTGACGAATGACGATTCGCGATTGAAGATTGACGATTGGCGCTTGACAATTGACAAATTTCCTATTGACAATAGACGATCGCTGATTAACGATTCTCAATGGAGGATAGACTATTGGCGATTTTTTGTTCAAAGTAATCTTTTATCCTTTAATCGAGACCATCAGTAACAAGTTTACCATTTTTAACAGTATTATTAGATATTTCTTCTGAAGATCTGTTTTTTTTTTTTTTTGGTTCCAGGGCAACAACGTTGAGATTTGGGCAAGACCTATAACACCAGCTACCGAAAAGTATTACTCCTATGCGATAGCATTTTTGAATTCTGGAACAGATGGAACTCCTACTGACGTTACTGTCACCTTGAAAGAAATTGGATTAGAATACTCTGCTGGTTACCATTGTGAGGTAATAAGAAATTAATATCAAATAAAAAATGCACTATTCTTTTTTAGAACTTTAATTGTATTGTAATTTTAAATCACTTTTTGCAGGATTTGTACGATAATGCTAGCTACGGTATCTTGACACCATTGATGAAGATTAAAGTTCGGGTGAACCCTACGGGTGTCGTGATACTACGGTTTGATTTGAAAATCGTCAAGAAGTAAAATTATTATTTTTAATTCTAGTTTTGCAATCATTACTATAATTTTGAATTCATAATGCTATCCGATCACTATATTTCTCCTTGGCTTAGAATTGTTTGTCACGTCCCGCGACATTTATAATAATAATATCTAATTATAGACAATAGATTATTATTATCACATAGCATTCATATTCAATAGATTATGACTACATAACATTTATATTCAATAGATTATAAATACATAACATTTATAATCAATAATAAAACAACAAGCTGAAAGATCATATCCAATTATTATTGTCAAAATCATATTATACACAAACCTAACATTGTTAAAATCATTCGTGAAGATCAGATTTGTAACGAACAACGCAATAGACCAAGATGAGCTGTACGCATCAACTTTCGCACAACAAACAGGCACACGCTAATCAAAGAGACATAAATTAATCAACTTATCAACAAGGTAACCAGAAAAGCTAGCTGTATTTTGTTTCCCATACGCTTACAAAATGCTGGTACCAATAGCACTTACATAGCACAGTAAACGAAAATAAGCGATACACATAAAAATCTCGCCTATTCAACACAAGAAATGAGCACATAATAATCAAAGGACCATAAATTAATCAGCGAAGAAATCATGAAAACTAGCCACATCTTCAATCCTATACGTTTTCAAATGCTGACATTAGACTAAAATGAGCAGCCTACATAAAATTCGCAGAACATTTACAAAATGCTGGTACCTACACTACGCATCTTCAAAATTTAAGCATCTTGACCTTTTTATGCCTATGCAACGGACACCAGCATCTTCGATACAAAAGCAATAAATATCTCAATCAAGGTGACAGTTGTAGGAGGGTGAAACACTGACAAAGAACACACGCAAACTTTATGCCCCTCTACGCATTAGAATATCCCACCCTTTGTCTTCTAGGAAGGGATACCATATATTTTGGCAACTGCCCTATTCTCCATATTTGGGCACATTATACGATTTCTCATCGCTGATTGGCTATCCTATTAATTAACCCTTTGGACTAGGAAGGGATATAATGCATCATAGCTACTGCGACACTTTCCGTATATGGGCATACATATAATTCACGATGCCCATTGGATAATTAAATCCCTAACATTCATTTACATAATTAATTATCGACGCTGATTGGAACCATGATGAATCCCTACTTCTAATACCACTCACCCCTACGTTTAGAGACTTTAAGCAGCCTACCCAGTTTAGGAAGTTCAAGCAGTCTACCCAGTTTAGACACTTCAACGGTTAAATTAGAATAACCACCCAGTACAACAATAAAACTCATCGAGACCCTAAACTCTGGTCCAAAATACTCGGTCCGTCAACATTTTCTAAAGTTTAACTTCTGTGCGGGAGCGTCGTGTCCAGATTCAATAGAGTACCTGCAACCAAAAGGACAACGGAGGCCCAGATCCACTGACCTGGTCAGCTCAGCCTCCATTCTTCGGTATACGCCCCCTACGAGTCCCACCCAGATAGCAAAATGCCCGCCGACACGTCGCGACGTGCCGGCAGATATGCACCTTAATGTGCACACCATTGATGTCTATATGACCGCCTGACAGACGGGAGCGACGCGTTCCGGCGAACTAACTGCATGACTGACGGTCCGGTAAAATGCAGGCAGAGTGTGTGAGTAGATTAAAATTAAAAAAATCTTTTTTTATGTAAATAAAATAAAAATTTCCAAATAGAACGAAAGGTAATGACGAGATTCAGCGTATAATAAGTCCAAGTTGAAAGCAAAATGTCAAGATTATAAAAAGATATATCTTTTTATAATATTGACATTTTTCATTCAACTTGGGCTTTATATTATTATACGCAGAATTTCATTACCTTTCGTGCTATTTGCTAATTTTGTTGATTTGAAGGACATCGACAGCATAAAATTGCTAACAAATTTAATCCAGATAATAGAAATAGGCGGTTCTACATGTTAGGAAACTGCATGCATAGTTTAAAAAATTCTTACAATTTTTTTGAATTTGTTCTTCAAACTATGATCTTCTTATAGCTAACATGAACAATCGTTTGCAAATCGCACACTTTCACTCATATCCGAGCGAAAATTCACGGGTGTGAACGCCACACGAGATGAAGCACGACAAGAACAGCTGATCCAAAACGCGCATGCGCGTTTTCGATCTCCAACTACTCGCGCTATCAGCCTGCAGCGGTCGTGGAAGTTCAGGCTCGTCGTTCCTCGCCGTTTGCAAGCCCGACGGGCGTCTAATGTGCCGGACCGTTGTCTGCCGTTGACCGCCCTTCCGTCGCATTCCGACTTTGCCGGCCTGTCGCGTGCATTTAGCAGGCACGCTAGTCCCCAGCCCGTTGGGCCGATCACGTGCCGGCAGGTATTGTTATCTGGGCACATAGAGCCCATAGATCAAGGGAGGAATCACTTTTCCTTTCTACTGGTGAGAGGGTGAAACACCTCACCAACAAATAAGTAAGTAATAAATTACCTCGCTTTCTCACTTTCATTTCTTTTACTCTATCGTTTGTTTAATTAGTCATCACTGTTTAAGGTGGACTAAAACTAAACGAGAAGAGACAATCGAAGCAAGAGCACTCCAGCTGCATCAATTTAAACTCAACCTTTGTACTCCATCTCAGTCAAAATACAATTGTTCAAATAAACTTCAATGAATTTATATTCAAGTTCAATTAATTTATTTCTGTAAGCATTAGTTATCCTCATTCCAGTTTTTTAATTAATATTAAAATCTAAAACGAGGAATCATCATTTATTTAACAAAATATAAGGTAAGTTATGTTTATTAAGACGTGACATGTTTGGTCAGAAAATTTTGGAAAATTTTTGAAGAATTCTTAAGATTGCTTTAATGTTTCCTTAGACATTTAATTAAAACAATATTTAAAAATCAAAACTATGAACGTTTGAAATTGAACAATGTTGAATTAAAACCATTCCTAATAAAATCTTTTGAAATTTTGTTGGATATACTCAAAATTTATTGAAATCCCTTGAAACCCATTCTCTCATAATCCCTTGAAATCTATGGGGTGCTTTAAAATTTCGTGAAACTTTTGAAACCTAATATTATATTCATTTTAAAACTCAAGATAAAATAAAAATATATTTCTTTATTTAACCCATTAACGCCCAGAGGACACGTTTTCGCAGTACCCTCTTCTACAAGATATTGCACTATCAACCCGCAATACAAAAAATTTGAAAAGTACCTACCCTACTATTTTCGAGATCGCTCTTTCCGATGGTGTAATCAGAATTTCTTAAAAAAGTGTTATTTTGCAACTTTTTTGCAAAATAATGTTAAAAAACGCGATTTTTGTAATCCTGTTTTTTTTTCATTTTAGATTTTCGTCATCTTATCGCATAATTATTCAACCATGGAGTGACGTAATCGTGTACTCAATTGTTGTAGTTTCGAATTATGTCATTAGTTTTATTGTTATCATAATTGAAACTTGCAAAATAGCGATATAAACATTAAAAAGTTTGGAAATTTTTCGACCAATCAATTAATGTGATTAAAAATGATATATCGTAACAAATGTGCAAGTTATATATATATATTATGGTTTTTTGGGTCGCTGATCATGAATTTGATATTATTTTTGCAATATTAATTTGTTTAAACAATTTGTTTAAACAAATAATTGCAAAAAAATGAAAATTTTTTCTCAATAGTTCATTGCATCGTAATCTACGGGAAAAAATACGTTCAAATCATAAATGAAAAATCATAATTATCTAAACAATAATGTAATTTATTAACAAATTTCTTTATATACCCAAAATACGTTGTTACATATGATTTCTTGGGTTTTTGGGATCGCTGATGACGAATTTCATATTCGTTTTGCTCAATTATATTGTTTGAACAAGTAATACATCAGTAGTAATTGTATTTTTTCAAAACTCGTCACTAATATAGCGCTCCAAAGGAAAAATTAGCTAAATAATATTAAAAAGTTTAATTTTACTGTTTTTGACTTTCAATATCTAAATAATTATGATTTGATTTTCAATTTTGTGCTCCAGATTTTTTTCGTTTCGGCATGGTCTACCAAATCGAGTGCCCAAAAAATTACTTTCGAAAAATGAAACAATCCAACTATTTTACAGAAGTGAATAATATTACTCAACGTACAACGACAGCGCGATACCTTCTCTTTGTACTTATGCCAAATACTCTATACGTATATCTACTTATGATGACTGAATATGAAAATACTCAAAATCAACCGAGAATAAAACACTCAATTCGCAAGAGTTTTTATGAGAAAAAATATGTCATCTATAAGGTTGAAACTATAACATGAAAATATGATTACCATAAAACATTACCATATTGTTAAATACATTGTTCAAATAATATGATTGAGCAAAATGAATATGAAATTCGTCATCATTGATCCCAAAAACCCAAGAAACCATATGTAACAACGTATTTTGGGTATATAAAGAAATATGTTAATAAATTACATTATTGTTTAAATAATTATAATTTTTCACATATGATTTGAACGTATTTTTTCCCGTTGATTACGATGCAATGAACTATTTTAAAAAAATTTCATTTTTTTGCAATTATTTGTTTAAACAAATTGTTTAAACAAATTAATATTGCAAAAATAATATCCAATCCATGATCAGCGACCCAAAAAACCATAGTATATATATATAACTTGCACATTTGTTACGATATATCATTTTTAATCACGTTAATTGATTAGTCGAAAAATTTCCAAATTTTTTAATGTTTATATCGCTATTTTGCAAGTTTCAATCATGATAACAATAAAACTAATGATATAATTCGAAACTACAACAATTGAGGACACGATTACGTCACTCCATGGTTGAATAATTATGCGATAAGATGACGAAAATCTAAAATGAAAAAAAAAACAGGATTACAAAATTCACGTTTTTTAACATTATTTTGCAAAAAAGTTGCAAAATAACACTTTTTTAAGAAATTCTGATTACACCATCGAAAAGAGCGACCTCGAAAATAATAGGGTAGGTACTTTTCAAATTTTTTGTATTGCGGGTTGATAGTGCAATATCTTGTAGAAGAGGCTACTGCGAAAACGTGTCCTCTGGGCGTTAATGGGTTAAGGCAGTGAACGGGCAGATCCCTTTAGTACAAAATAGCTAATAAGTAAAAATGAAACTGAAATCTACATTTTACGAGTTTTACAGTAAGAATCTGAACCAAAAAGTAGAAATTTACTTAAGGCGACACTGAAATGATCAAAATAAGCAAAGTCAATATTCAGTTTGCTCCAGCGCATTAATTGTAATAATAGACAATATCCTGGGGCAGTTTATGATATTGTTAAAATATTGATAGATTCTTTGACATCTTTTGAAATCCCGCGAAATCTTGTGCAATTTTTTTTTAACCACATGAAATTCCTTGAACCTTTTGTTGCAATCTCTGCAAATCTTTTGATATCTTATAAAAGTTAATGAAATCCTTTAAATCTTTAAAATCCTATAAAACGGTTGGAATTCCTTTAAATCCCGTCAAATCGCGTTAAATTTTTAAAGTCCTCTGGAATACTCTAAAATTTGTCGAAATCCTTTGGAATCTTTTCAGTTTCGTGCATTTTTAAATGTAAATATGTAGTTTATTTTAAGAAAAATAATCAACAAAATTATTTGAGTTTAATTCGAAAATGTAATAGGTTCAAGAGCAGAGTTACATTTATTTGACTGTTGACACTCAAAGATTCTTTTTCTAATTTTTTATCTGACTTATTCGTTTTCGACAGTGGCAGACAGTAGCACTATTTCGAAAATCTAATATTTTCTTGTCTTCCGACGCTCTGAAATTCTTTTTTTTTCTGCCTCATTGGGGCAATAGATTTGAATAGTGGAATACCAAAAAAAGGTACATAACTTGGTTTTAATTAGAAAATCCAAATATAGATACAACCAAATTTGAAAAAAAACTGATCGTGAAACTCCTCTATTGGACCTAGAAGTTCAATTCTCTAATTGAACTTAAATTATGTACATTTTTTGATCTTCCTATCAGAGAATATTATTCAAATTTGTCAGAAATATATTAAAAGGAGGATGTTCAAATTCAGATAAATGGGCGTGAATAGATTAAGCGATTAAGAATAGGATAACATCCATAAGAATTCAAGGTGAAATTATAAGTCTTTAAAGTGACTTAAAAAATTGCAAATACCAAAATAGTGGTTTTAATTTATTCAAAGAAAAGTGACTAAACTGAGTTGACAAAACAAATTACTGAAAGTGACTCTGTGGCAGCCCTGCTTATAGAAATTCGAATCGAATTCAAATACTCGAATTTGATTGTATCTTGAAGAATAGTTGATCCGGAAACACCTTAAAATGTATTTTTTAAATATAAAAAAATATTGAAAGTGCGGTGTAGCATTATGCCACACGGTAATGAAAAATGAAAAAAATAATCTGCTAATTTTAATTAATTGCATGTAAATTAAAAAAAATTGCATCATTCATATTGATTTTACTAGAATTTTGTTGCTATAATTATTTTTTTCTCTAAAAAAAAAGGTAGTTTGCGCATAACGCGCACAATGTTCTAGTATTCATAAACAATTTGTTGTAGATACATGCCATGAAGAAAAAGGTGAATATGTTCCTTTTTGGGTGAAAAATATTTCTTTAAGAAATGGGCAATTGCTGATTAGGAACTTGTACTTGAGAAATACTTGTTATAAAGTTATGAGCGAGACGCTAACGCCATTCACTCCAAGTTCTTCTTTTCGCTCTTCAATTTTGTCCAGCCATCCAAATTGACTCACTTTTTCAGATGATTCTTAATTTTCTCCAGATTCTGCAGATAATGTGACTTTCATGTTGCCTTGCTCTAATTAATAAATATAAAATTAATTAACTTTGTTGATATCGTACAGTTTCTGAAACATGTGGAAAAAAATAATTTTTTTGAAAATATTACCATCGAGTTTCTACAAGAACATTGGAGTCCCATGACTTTTTAAGAATTTCGCAAGAATCTCTGCTTCTTCCATATTTTGTATATTCATCATAAACGTTTTCTCTCCTCTCATTTTCTTGAATATGAATACATTTTTTATTTTTCGATAAAAGATTCTATAAGAATTTTAATTATAAAATCAAGTTCTTACCAATAAAATATCCAAAACCTCTTACTTTCAGAATTTGTTAAAAATCTATTTGACGATTTCTTTGAAAGCCTAAATCTTGTTTTTCTACACTTTTCTCATTTCATTCCAGATCAATTCAGAAAAAAAAAAATTTCAGATTAAAAACTATTCATTTTTTGTTGGGGATTAAATAAATAAAAACATTCTTCAAGGAAGCTTCAAAAAATATATTTCTCTCCAAAAAAACTACAGTAATCACAGTATGAAAATACTTCTGTATAGTCTAAATTATTAATAATACTTGTAACTTGTAAACAATATCTTACAAGAACTTATCAAAATGTTATTGAATAAAATATAATTAATTAATACGATTTAAATGTCGTATTTACATGAAGATCCAGTCTAGCGTCCTTTTTTAAGTCTTAAATCCCTGTTTTGGTCGTCGACTATCGAAAACCACTACCCCAATGAGGCAATGAGTCAAAAAAATATTATAAAGAGGATTTCCGAGTGTCGGAAGACAAAAAATGTCTAGATTTTCGAGATAAAACCAAAATTTTGACAAAACTGACCGTGAAACTCCGTAAAACGTTCTGAGCTTACTTTACACTTATAAGTATATGAGGCGAGCTTTTTAAAGTTTTTTGAGCAGAGATGCTCACTTTTCAATTATTTCTGCATTTTTTGTTTGTTACGTCATTATTATCATACTTATTACTTGATTGTATAGCGTTTTGTATTTCTCTATTGTATCTGTTAATAGGTAGTTTAATTAACAATTCTTAAAATATAATTATTTCTAATTCACAAATGTGAATTCTTAAGGCAATGCCCCTTTGAGAAAATTAAATACGACTAAAGGCACAAGAATAATCTCGTATTTAAATTTGGGCACCTGGCTCGCTATTTACTAAGCGTGTGGCGATATTTCTCCCTTCGGAAGAGGGCATCTTATTTTCATCAGCCCTGGCAAACTGCAAGAATAGCTGCTCAAGTGTAGCAGATAATACTGAGAAATCCTCTATACAGCTGTACTTTGCTTGCAAATTTTTCATTACGCCATACATGGTTTTCCATTTTGTAGTAGCATTGGTAACGTGGTAGGTTAAGTATCCCTGAATAATTATAAATATAGTATTATATTTCAACTATGATATCAAATATAAATAAAAAACTAATACTTTTTCTATGAATCTAAATCTTAAATAATAAACTATAATATATTTAAGTAATGAAATTTACCAATTTTGACCATTTCAATTTAATATTATTCAATTTTGAAAGTTTAAGTATTTTTAACTAGTGAAATTGATTTCAAACAAAATTATATTAATAAATTTAAACAGTTTTCAATTCTTGTGATTAAAACTTACCACGTGCTCATCACGAAGCTCACATTCCAGAGCCTTTTCTATATCTTTTTTCATATTCTCAACATCAGTGTTAGATCTATCTGGATGCAATTTTAAGTTGATATCGTAACCGGCTCCAAATCGCTGTTTCAATTGTTCACTTGGCCCAATGCAGACCAGTTGTCCTCTCACCATAATTACGAGTCGATTACAAAGGGCTTCGCATTCTTCCATACTAAAAGAAATCGGTACCTCTTAATTTCCTTTAATAAATTTAAACCCCATAATCATTAGACGCTATTTTTAGTTTTTCTTCCGAATTTTTAAATCAAGTACCCCCACTCTGTTAGGGTACGTAATTATTGACGCCCCCCCCCCCCCCCGAAAAACTTCTAACTAACGTGATTTTTCCGACTAAATTTTGGTTGTGAATTTATTTAGGGGCCATCTATAAATAACGTAAGACGATTCAGAGGAGGAGGAAGGGGATTGTCAAACCTTACTCTTTCTTATTAATTAATCAAGTATTTCAATGAAGTAGTTGCGAATTTTCAACGAAAAAATATGAACGCACAAAAAAAATGTAATGGTTGATTTTTTCATCAATAAAAGATTTTCATTTTAAATCCAAAATCGCTGAATTATATAAAAAAGACAAAACTTCAGCAAAATACTTGAATTCTCAACATGGAAAGATTTTTAAATCAATAACGGAAAAAATTTTCATCCAAGATGTAGAACTTTCAACCAAGAATATTAATTTTCTGCTATACGAGATGAATTCACCAGAAAATACATACATTTTGAACCAAACAGTGGAATTTTCAAGCTAAAAAGATGAGCTATCTACAGAGCAGTTGAATTTCTTTAATAAATTTTAAAACAAATAGTTCCATTTTGAACCACGAAGATGATTTTTTAAATAAAAAAGACGAATTTTCATCAAAATAAATACGTACGTTTACAAACAAATGGTTGAAATTTCAACCCGAAAATACTAAGTTTTAACAAGAAAGTTATTTTTTTTTCATTAAATAGTTAAATTTTAATTTAAAAAAAATTAGTGTTTAACCCAAAAAGAAATTTTCAACCAAATAGTTGAATTTCTGAACTAAAATAATAAATTTTTTAACAAATAGTTGAATTTTCAATCAAGAAAATTATTTTTCTACAAAAAATACGAATTTTCCACAAACTACATAAATTTTCAACCAAATAGTAGAATTTGTAAACTGAAAAAAAAACAATTTTCATCCAGAAATGGAAGTTAAATTTTCATTGAAAAAAATGAATTTTCAATACAAAAAAAACGAATCTTCTACCAAAAAAGAGAATTTTCAACAAAGCAGTTCAATTTTCAACCTAAAAAGATGAATTTTTTAACAAGAACTGTACCCCATGTCGGTCAGCATAGAAAACTCGTTGTTCTACACCCCCCCCCCCCCAAATATGCACATGCTTTCAGTTTTTTTTTATGAATGTGAGAACTACAATTGGAAAATAAAAATCATGTGGAATTTATCTTCTTACTATATTCAATCTGAAAAGTTGTTTTAAATCACTAAGAGAGCCCCCCCCCTAATGTACATTCGTTGAAGAAAATTCACAATCGCCCCTCCAAAAAATGTTCTGGATCGGCCCTTACAATAAATTAAAATCCATAATAATAAAGTAGATTGAAATCATTCTGTCCGTCCGTTGCCATCCCAGGGATCACAGGGCAAAAGGAGCTCAAAAAAGGGAAGTAGCATACTTTTTCACGAAAAAGGCGAAAAATAAGAGAAAGATTAAACAATTATTTTTATATGTAGAAAAGCAGAAACAATCTTTCTATCCGAAATTTTATAGTTTTTAAATAATGTCAAATAATGTTAAATGAAATTTCAAACTACACTCTTCAATGCTCTTAAATTCAAATTAAAAATAGTTTCAGTTTGAGCACCTAAAATATTTTACATTTCAAAAATTAGGGTGGCCTTTTCAATGAAGGAAAAAAATTCCCTGTCATTTCCCGGTTTGCAAAAGCTTGTCACAGTTATTGGAATTAGAAAACTGGGTACTTTTGAAGCTGAAAATGTTTTCATTGGAAGTAATCACAATTGAACTGCAAATTAAAGCAGTCGAAGTGGAAGTTTTTGAATTTTAAAGGTTTAAAATTTAAGCTTAAAAAATTTGGAATACAGAAATTTTTTATTTAAACGCTCAATAATTGTCCTTTAGCATGAGTATCTTTATCGCCGGACGACTCCACTTCATCAGCCTGTGATAATTTTACTTAACTAAAGTGGGCTTAGAATCACAACCAAATTTATTATAATAGAAGCACTGGAATTTGCCTGGGCGTTTGGCCAGGGGAGAGGGAAACTGCACAAAACCATCTTCCAGATTACAGTCGGATCTCCGACTGTCGAGTTTGAATTTAGACATTCGATATCATCGAGTGTACGCAGTCATTATCAGCGTCAAACAACCACCATCAATTATAATTCAATGAAAAATAAAATTAAACGATCTGATATTTACCTGTGAGATGTAAGAATAATAGATTGTCCAGCCAATTGGCAAGCTTTAATCACATGCCATAGAGATCTTCGAGCAGCAGGATCAACACCTGTTGTTGGCTCATCCAATAATACCAAATTCGGATTTCCAATTAGTGCAATAGCAATACTTAATCGACGTTTGTTTCCTCCACTATAAGTTCCACTTGGCTGAAGTGCGCAAAGATTCAAATCTTTAAATAATAAAACGGAGATAAATACATGAAAATCATATTCAGAAGGAACTAAAAGTGAAGTAAAAAATATTGCAGGGTTCGGATCAACTAGAAGGCTTAACAAAAAGTCGTATTAGTCGCATAAAATTACAAAAAAAGTCTCATGGAAGTTCGAAAAAAGTCACATGAAATTTTTAAAGATAATGCAAAACATAGCTATTACATCAAAAGAGACAAATATGTGCTCTAACGGTATTATTACATTGTCAATTAGTTTTGAGAAATTATGACTGTTTCTAATTGATGTTTTTGAGATTGCTATTGATTTTTTAATAATTTGACTCAATAATTCTTCTAATTTTCTAGTCGAATAACCTATTGTTCAAATAACTGGTCGTAGAGGGTAATCATCTAAAGGTAGATTAGTACTAGTTGTATCAATATCACATCTTTCAATATTATTAACTAAGTATTCATTAGTTTTCATTTTATCTAAAATTTTAAAAGTTCCTTTTTGAAGCATTATGGTGGGATTATTCGGAATCAATTGAAAACTATTATCATCATTAAAGATATCCAACATGTTTTGAATATAAGCATCCCTATTAATTGCCACCGTTATACCTCCTTTATCAGATTTCGTGATAATTAATTCAGAATGATTTAAAAAAAAATTCAATTAAACCCTCATTAAGTTCCTTTTCTAACAAAGTTTTTGGATTATAATTTTTTTTTAAATCATTAGATAAACCCATAAAATTTGATCTAAATTCTTCAATTTTATTTTCTGGTATTTTTTAAATATTGGATTCAATATCTTTAATTATTTCAAGCAATTGATTATCGTTTTTTTCACTAAACTTGTTGCTAAAACCACCAACTAATCTCAAAATGTTAATATCTCTCTGTGGAATAATTACATTAGAAATATTCAAAAACCAGGGGTCTGGCTGATCATGAAAGAGAGCTGAGTGAATATTTAAATGTAATTTTTGTACATCCCCTTGATCCTTAAGGATATTTAAAAATGTTCGACCATGTTTAATATTATTCTTAAGTGCATATTTATTAAGTTTTGTTTCCCTTTCAAAACATTCTTTAATGATAAAGGCAGGAACTTGTTGATTTAATTTCTCAATAATCTGTTTAATCTTAATATTCAAAGAATGTATCTGTGAATGGCTTTCCTTTATAATCAAATTCAGTAGAGATTTTTTGATATTTTTCAGTATTTATATCAAATTTTTCACTATTTCTTTTATTATTGAAATCAAAACTAACATTTTTATTGATGTCATACATTTTTTTAGGAAAAACCCCATGAATTTTGCATTTGATCAAAAAGTATTGTTGTAAAATTGTTGATCTGAATTTTTTAATTCCTAAGATTTCAAGACGAAATATACTGAATTTTCAAGAAAATAGTTGAATTTTTAACAGAAAAAGACGAATTTTCAAGATAGAAAGTCATATGGTTTAGAAAAAAGTTGACTTTTAAACCTAAAAGATTAAACTTCAACCAAATAGTTAATTTTTCAAACAAATAGTTAAATTTCGAACATATATCATTTTAAACCAAAAGTTTCCTTTACAAGCAAATAGTTGAAATTTCAGTCCAAAAAGACGAAGTTTCAATAAAATTGTTCGTCTTTTCAATCAAGTAGTTGAATTTCAACAAACAATTTCATTTTCAGCCAAGAAAGATGAATTTTAAACCAAGAACGATGACGTTCCTACCAAAAAAGATTGATTTTCAATCCAAAAGGACGAATTTTCTACCCAAAAAGACAAATATACTTTTGAACGAAATAATTGAATTTTTAACATTTAATGATGTATTTTCAATCAAATGGTCAGATTATCAAACAAAAAAGATTGAACTTCAACCGAATATTTAAATTTTCAAGTCAAAAAGACGAATTCTTTAGAAGATAGTTGAATTATCAAACTAAAAAGTTTCATTTTGAATAACAACCTTTTTTTAACGAAAAAAAATAATTCTCAAACAATTTGTTTAAAATTTTTAATTTTAAAGTGAAATTTCAATAAAGAAACACGAATTTTCAATGAAATACTAGCATTTTTAACCAAGTAGTGGAATTTTTAAGACAGACGAAATTTTTACAAAAACAAAAAGATTAATTTTGAATCCAAAAGGACGAATTATCTATCCAAAAAGACAAATGAACACGAATTCTTTAAAAGACAGTTGAATTATCAACTTCAAAAGTTTAATGTTAAATCAAATGGTTTGAAATTTCAATCAAAAGAGACGAATTTTCAATAAAATAGTTGAATTTTCAACTAAGCAGTTAAATTTTCAAGGCGCAAAGATGAATTTTTTAGAAGGCACTGGAATTTTCAACAAAAAATTTCATTTTCAGTCAAGAAAGATGATTTTTAAATCAAGAAAGATAATTTTTCTACCAAAAAAGATGAAGTTTCAATCTAAAACGACAAACCATCTATCCAAGAAATTGAATGCACAATAAACCAGTTTCACATTCGACGAACAAAATTACTTTTGAACAAAATAATTAAATTTTCAACCTAAAAGATGAATCTTCAACCAAATGGTCGAATTTTCAAATAAAAGAGAATAAACTTTAACAAAGAATAGTTGCATTTTCTACGAAATAGTTGAATTTTTAAGTCGAAAGGACGAATTTTTAGGAGACAGTTCAATCAGCAGCCTGAAAAAGTTGAATTTTTAACAAACAGATCGTTTTTAACCAAGAAAGATCAATTTTCGACCAAAAAAGACAACTTGCATACCATAAAAGAAGAATTTTCAATTCAAAAGGATAAATTTTCTATGCAAAAGGGAAAATTTTCAACAAAACAGTTGAATTTTCAACCAAAAAAAGATGAATTTAAAAAAAAATTGCTGAATTTAAAACATAATGATTAAATTTTCAACGAAATAGTCGAATTTTTAACCAAAAAGGATAAACCTCCCATCAAAGATCGTTAAAATTTCTTCTTGGGTTTTATTATTTCAGTTCGCTTTGAAAGGAAAAAGAGAGAAAAAGGTGAAATGGGGAAGTTCTTTGAAAACAGAGAAAAAAGAGGAATTCCTTTAAAAAAGAGTAAGTGGAAAACGGGAATAGGGAAAAGCGTGTGAAGTCGGTAATTGAATTTGAAATGAATCAATTTTTAACGTATTCAGCTTAAAAATGTCAAAAATGTTAAGAATTGCAATTTGAAAAAATTAACATTTTGAATGTCAATTCGCGCAATTAGAAACTGCTCAATTTCAAATGTGAACTATTTTAAATTTTCTAAGTATGAAGCATTAATGAAAAATTCAATTTTTAATGTTCTCAATTAAAATGGTAACTTTTTTTTCTAGTTTTTAATTTAAATTCTAAAAGTTTCATCGTCACTAAAATTGAAACTAAGAATGGCCAGCTGCTGAAAAAGGAGGAAAAAGTTATAAAAATCGCAAAATCCGAACTCTATATTGAAAACATATTTACTTAATCTGTTGATCCATTTTTCAACTTCAGAAGACACTTGATTCTTTGGAACTCCCCGAAGAGAAGCGAATAATTTCAAATGATCTCTGGAATTCAGCGTTTTGATCAAAGCAGAATTTTGTGGACAATATCCCATCTGAGCCAGGTACTATACAATAGAAAATTGTACGTAAAATTTCTGTTGAACTATACAGGCAATCAAGTAAAATATAGATTATAATTCTAGATACCTCTTTTCTGTTGGAAGTAATTTCTTTTCCATTCAAATACATGATTCCACTATTAGGAAATTCTTCCCCAGTGAGCATTCTGAAGGTCGTACTTTTTCCTGCACCATTAACACCAAGTAATCCAAAACATTCGCTTTTTTTAACACTGAAGCTAATTTCCTTTACTGCAGTAAGATTTCCGTACTTTTTACTCAATTTATAGACCAAGTAAATGGAGTCATTTTCCGCAAGAGTATTCACAGCAGAATAGCCTCCGTTTACATTTTCCAACCTGCTCTGCATTTGAATGGAGTTTTCTGAGAAAAGCAAAAATCATAATAATTTCCCGAGTAGTTAGTCAATTTTTTGTTTGTAGAACACCTACCTTGCTTTATCAATTCCTCAATCTCAGCAGCAACGGAAGTCATTTCATTCTTCACTTGTTCGTCCATTTCCTGATTATTGTTAACGGGATTTTTTTCCGGATATTTAGAAAGTACAAGTGGTATTATTTTATGTTCAAATAATATGAGTATTATGAAATAAAGGAAAGAAGTCAGGAATAAGTATAATACGCTTTCCTCTAGACTCCCGGCCTTTTCGAAGTTCCCGAAGTATTCGAAATGCTTTTCACATTTACCATTAGAGCAGTTGAGACCTGGACAATTGAAATGAATGCATAAAAACACTATTAGGGGCCGTCTGTAAATTACGTTACCAATTTTTGGCTGTTTTTGACTGTCGGCCCCCCTCTCTAAGAATATTGTTTTTTTCCCCCCCCCCCCCCCCCCCTTCAAAGTAGAAAACTTATTTATTCTGTGTTACTTTTTAATCTTTAACCAAAAATAGTTGCATTTTCAATTTAAAAGTACAAATTCTCAACAAAACAGTTGAATTTTTGACAAAGAAATATGTCATTAACAAAATAGTTGAATTTTTAACCTACAGCGATACACTTTCTACCAAAAGACGAATTTTTAACAAAACAGATAAACCCTCAACGTTTAAACGGAGTGTCTCATTATACACGGGCTTTCCAATTTTTTCCGATTGTCTACGTTTTTTTCAAGTATTTTTTTAAAATAGTTATCACTGAGGCTTTGGAGATATTTTTTCCAATATTATATTGTTTCAACATCACTCATGATTTTTTTCAGCCAAAAATATCTGAATGTGTATTTGGAGGTGTGACCGCTAAACGTTAATTCTCAACTAAATGAATAAGTTTTTCACCAAAAATTAAATAGTTATATTTTCAGTTAAAAAAAATTAATTTTTAAACAAAATTAATTTTCAAACAGTCGAATTCCACGAAAAAAGACGAATTTTTAAGAAAATAGCTTAGTCCTCAACTAAATAAAGAATTTTCAACAAATAAGATTAATATTCTACCCAAAAAGGTGAATTTTCAACAAAAGAGTTGAGTTTTCAAGCGAAAAAGTCGAATGTTTTGGAAAAGAGTTGACTTTTAAACCTGAAGGATGAATTTTCATCAAGAAAATTAATTTATCAAACAAAATGGATGAATTTCCAACCAAATATTTGAATTTTCAACAACAAAAAAACGAATTTTCAAGAAGTTGAATTCAACCAAAAACGACGAATTTTCATTAAAATACATTAATTTTTCACAAAATAGTTGAATTTTATAACTATAAACGATCAATTTTTAACCAAAAGTGGAATAGTTAAATTTTCAGATAAAAAATTATTTTTTAAGCAAAAAAAATTACACGAGGTTTCAACGAAATACATGAATTTTCAACCCAATTGTTGAATTTTGAAGCCAAACAGACGAATTATCTACAAAAGAGTTGAATGTTTAACACGAAAATATGTTCAACCAGTTTAACTTTCTACCAATTTGTTGATTTCTTAACCAAAAAGGATTAATTTTCAACCAAAAAGTACAATTTTCAACTACAAAAGATCAATTTTCTATTTAAAAAAAAAAATAATTTTCAACCAAAAATGGAATAGTTAAATTTTTAGATTAAAAATTAATTTTTAACAAAAAAACGAAGGTTAAACAAAATACATGCATTTTCAACCGAGTTGTTGAATTTTGAAGTCAAAAAGACCAAATTTCTGGTAAATTAATTAATTAATTTTCAACCAATAAGATTAATTTTCTACCAAAGAAAGATGCTTTTTCAACCAAAAAGTTAAATTTTCAATTAGAAAAGATCAATTGTCAATTAAAAATAAATTTTCAACCAAAAATTGAATATTGACATTTTCAGTTTAAAAAATTAAATCTAAAAAAAAATTTCAACAAAATAATTAAATTTTCAATCAGGGAGATAAACCTTACGCCTCCACCTTACGCCCCCCCCCCCCCAATCCCTCAAATTTGTGAAGAAGTTTATGGACGGCCACTCATATAAAATAGAATAAATGAAATAATTGTTCTTACTGCAACATGGGTTCATTTCTTCACAAGCCAACTTAAGCAAATATTCTGGCATTTTTCGACAATTCGCGTTTTTATTTGCGGTTTCAAGGAAGCTAGATTGGCCGTGGAAGAAGCTTACGGAAGGTAAGAGCATGAAGACTCTTCTCTCGATCACTGAAAGAATGTCTGTGATGGATCCATTTCCGATTGCGGCGTATATCACTCCGTAAATGATATTTTCCAATGCGACTGTATTAGAAAATTTATTATTTACCCAAATCAGATCTACCAACGAAATTTTAATCATAAAGCATGCAGATCTGGGTTTCCAGTTTACTTACCAAATAAGAGGGGAAGAATGGCTAGAATACTTATGACAGTGCTCGTTTTTCTCTTCATGAAACTGAAGATATAAACAAACGGAAGTGTACTTACAGCAAATAATGCCAGCAAGAGAAACATGATACCTGAAAACATATTTGATTAGAAGAGTAGAATTTATTTAGATATTTAATTAAAGTATTTATGTCTTCAACAGATCTTCATTTTTCTATCTCACTCATTTCAGTTCCATAAAAGAGTCGTAGATCCAGAATTGCATCCATGCAATAAAATGCTATCAACATGAGAATCAGCGAGATGACGAAGAAAAGAAAATCAAAGAGGAAAAAAGTGCTCCAATATAAGTAACTCGTGACTCCTGTCATCCTTTGAAGATCCTTTATTCCAGAGTAGGATTCTCTCAGAGGATGAATAACGTACATTGCTAAAGTTGGTATTAGGAAAAACATAAATAAAACAGTGTCGAAGTACTCTTTCCCATTAGTACTGGTTACATCCCGGAAATGGTATGGGTTTGGCATTTGTTGAGTCGACAAATCTATTTGATAATCTTCTCCAACCAAAGCTTTGATTATGGCGTTTGAAATAAGATTGAAAGATATTGGTATACTGTAAAATATCTTCTGAGAATATAAAGCATTAGCTTCTATTTTTTGGTATTTGACGAGTTCAAAAGTCGCAGCAGCTACCACATTATTTTTGTAACGTCCCAAGTCATATCTACTAAAATTCATCAAAGCTGAAATAATTTAGAACATTATATTATTTAATAAATTAATGATATAGTCAACTTTAATTGATTGGACAAAAAAACTTGATCCTGAAATTTTTACCTTCGGAAATGTTAGAATCTTCAATTCTTGTGACTTTTCCGTTGAATCTTTTGACAGTTGAATTATAAATTTGTCCATAGTGATCATCATTCGAGAAATAGAAAGTTATAGGTTCTCTGTACATATCAAGTCTTATAGGACGTACATTTGTATCATCCAAATCGATAGATCCCAATGCTATGAAGAGAATTCCCAGTAAAGGTAGCAATAGCTGAACATAAAACTTCAATTAAAGTACTTATAAAAAAAGAGCAGACTTAAATTTGAAGAAAATGTTCTCTCATACCATCAACAAAAATGTTAACATATTTTTTTGCATGAATGTTATTTTTTTTAGCAAGAGCGCAATTGCCGACTGAAAGAGAAGTTTGTGACCATCAACTTTCTTTATTCTTTCCATATGTGAATTATCCACTTCAGTCTTTTCATTATCTTCGTTCGTCGCCCTTTAGTTTCATTATGAATTATTAAATAATTAAAACAACACACATTATTAAAAGTGTCTGAATGTTAATTTAAAATAAAATGAAATCATGAAAACCCACTTGAGAAAAACCTGTTCCAAAGTTATTAGTGAGACGCTAATGCCATTCACACCGAGTTCTTTTTTTCGCTCTTCAATCTTATCCAAATCATCTGGTAAATTGTCTGTGTATGGAATACTCAAAACTATTTTTCCACCATCAAAATTAATTAGCTCGCTTTCTCCGGTGAATTGGTTTCTTATTTTCTCCAGGTCATATTCATCGTCTGTTGATAATGTCACTTCAATGTTTCCTTGGCCTATATAATTAAATTTAAAAAAAAAATGAAATAAGAGGCTTAACAATAAATTTATCAAATTAAGAAATATGTATATCAAGAAGTAAAAAATCAGAGTGGTCACTCAAACTTGATATAAATTCCAGGCTATTTCTCGAGTTTTCCGGTCAAAAATTACATGTAGGGTTTATAATAATAATTATTTAATACTAATTGCTTTATCATATAAATTTAAAAAAAAATTAAACCTTTTCGAACTCCAACTTCACAGCTCAAAATGCTCTCAAAACATGGGAATAAAAGTGATTTCTTAAGAAAATAGGGGAATAATATAGATATAATTTTTTTAATAACATTAACGTTGGTAACATATTCCCATAATTTCGAGTTGAAATACAATATTGCATTTTCAACAAAATATGTAGTGGGATTTTCAACCACAAAAATATTAATTTTCAACAAAAGCGTTGAGTTTTGTAGCTAAAAAGGCGAATGTTTCAGAAAATGATTGAGTTTTAAACCCGAAAAGATGAATTTTCAACAAAAGTGTTAATTTTAAGCCAAGAAGGATGAATTTTCAACCAAATAGTTGAATTTTTAAACCAAAAAGAGGAATCTTTTAGAAGACAGTTGAATATTCAATAAAAAAATGAATTTCCAACCAAAAAATACAATTTTTCTACTAAAAGATGGATTTTCTACCCAAAAAAAGTGAATATTCAACAAAACAGTTGACTTGCCGACTAAAAAAATGATTTTTTAAAGAAAAAAGTTGACTTTTCAACAAAATAACGTACTTTTCCGCCAAATAGTGTCATTTTTAACCCAAAGAGATGAATTCTGAACCAAAAATATAATAATAGACTTTTCAAATGAAAGAATTATTTTTCAACCAAAAAAGGTGATTTTTCATCTGAAAAAAGATTACTTTTGACCAAACAGTTGAATTTAGACAAAATAATTAAATTTGAAACCAAATAATAGAGTTTTTACCCAAAAGAGATTATTTCTGAAACAAAAATATAATAGAAGACTTCTCAATTCAAAGGAACTGACTTTCAATATAAATAGAAGCACACCATTTTCCTTGCAGGCAAATTGTCTGAAACTTCATTTGCGGAAGCTTTTTGGGGTCGCTGATTATGAATTTAGAGTCCATTTTTTGAAATTATCCAATTCAAAATCGATTTAATGTAGCGGACAAAAAAATTTAAAAATAAGTATTAAAAATAGGGGTTCAAAATGGGCCCTCAGGAAATTTTTGGGTCGCTCATTACGAATCTTAAGTCAATTCGAAAATTAAAAACAGCGGATCCAATATGTTGGACAAGAAATGTAAAAATACGTCCCGTGGCTTCAAAAGTGGGTTCTCGGTGGTTTTGTGGGTCACTGATTGCAAATCAAAATTCAAAATGGTGGATCCAATATGGCGGCCAACAAATTACAAAATTGGTCCCGTCGCTTTTCCGTCATATTGGATTCGCCAGTTTGAATTTTGGAATTTTTACTTCAGATTCGTAATCAGCGACCCAAAAAAAACCATTTTGAAGCCACGGGACTCATATCTAAATTTGTTGTCCGCTATATTGAATCCGCCATTTTTAATTTCCAAAATTTCCAAAATTTGATTCCAAATTCGTAATTAGCGACCCAAAAAAACCCTGGAACCCCATTTTGAAGCCACGAGACTAACTTTTTAGATGTTTGGTCGCCACTTTGAATTTTGAAATTTTGACTTCAGATTCGTTATCAGTGACCCCCCCCCCTTTAAACTATTTTGAAGCCACGGGACATATTTTTTATATTTTTGTGCGTCAAATTGGGAACGGTCCAGGAATGTTCTCGGAACGTGTAAAAGATCCACCCCTTGGGAACGTTCCAGAGGAAATTGGGACCACTGTGACCTGAGGGGAACCTTCCATTATTTTTATTTTTAACAACAATTACCTCATAAACCGTAAGAGATAGGTAAGAATAGATGTAATTTTTCAGTTTTGAGTACCGCATATACTACACTATAATGTGATATCCGTATCATAAACTGACATCTATTTTGACCCATCACTTACGGTTTACGCGTTATTTATTGATAATAATAAAAATAACGTTATATTATGTTTGGAACGTTCCTGGAACGTTCCCAAGAGGGGGACATTTTACACGATTCAGGAACGTTCCAGATACGTTCCGCACTATCAGGGCTTATACGTTATTTTAAGCTAATTAACTATAAACTTTGTTTGCTTCTAAAATCCATTTCGTTAAAAAACATTATCTTTTCAAGGTTTCTCAATGTCAAATGAAGTTCTACAATACTTTTAAACTGTTTTTGCTCATGTAATTTGTTAAAAACTACGTGAAAATATTTAAGAACGAGGTCAAACAGGTAAAGCGGAAAAAAGTAGAATAGGGAAAAGAGTCTGTAATTTAATAAAGAGGGCCCATGTTGATCGCAGTTTAGGATGTATTCTCGTTTTTATGATCCAGGATTTAAAATATAAATTTTGGATAGGAAATAATACTTCAATCTCTGCTCTATTTGGTAACATTATACTTTTATGTCCCCGAAACTACCAGAAGTGGGTAAATTTTATATTTGAAGAAAAAAATATAAAACACGTGAGCTTATGGCACTCTCCAACTTTAAATCAGTTTTTCTTGAAAAGCGGTTTTTCTATTTATTTACGAAACATTTAGAGTATCCCTTTATAACTTTATTAGGTCAATTATGTGTAATTAATTATATAAATTAGGTTACCTATATAATTACTATGTTCAATATCTAAACAGGAAGTTTTCTTTCTCAAATATAAAAGGAACTTTAGTGTTTGAATGATCCATCAACACAAGCTTTACATTATTGAATATATAGTATAAAAGCAACATTTATTTTTGAAACAAATATAAATTTCAAAATCGTATGGCCATGTGACGAGTGGGTCACGTGACCGGATTCCTACCTTACGGAAACTTTTTTTATTTGTCAACTTACTTTCACACGAATAGCCACATTGAGTTGACAATTTGGGATAATAAATAAGAAGCACTAAGAAAGGCGGCTCTGGTCCTAATTGTAATAATCATGAAAACATTTTTTTTTTTGCTTTTTTCATGATTATTACAATTTAGGACCAGAGCCGCCTTTCTTAGTGTTTCTTATTTATTATCCCAAATTTTCAACTCGATGTGGCTATTCGTGCGAAAGTAAGTTGACAAATAAAAAAAGCACCGGTAAGGTAGGAATCTGGTTACGTGACACACTCATCACATGGCCTTAAACATAAAATGATCTTCGATATATTAACGGAGATTGTTTGGGAATACTGAGCGAAATTCCAAACCTACTTTTTTCAAAGAGCGAGACCATACTTGTCGCAAGATTAAAAACAAATCTGAAAAATTCCCGGTCTTCAAACAAATGTCCGGCTATATCCCGGTGCTGAAAATTCTATGCTAATTTCCGGTTTACCCGGTCAGTGGCCACCCTGATAATAGTTTCATATAGTTGCGTAATTTTAAGAATATTATAAAGCTTTGAAAGCAAATGAAGAAATAAAATTTCTTGAAGTATTACCATAGAATTTTTTCAAAAACATTGGCGTCCCGTAGCTTTTTAATTCTCCTAATTGAATAATAGCAGTTCTGTCTCCAAGAATGTCAGCTTCTTCCATATTATGAGTGCTTATTAGAATCGTTTTTTCCCCTCTCATTTTCTAAAACATGAGTAAATATTATGTAATATTTTTTTCTTGGCAGTACTTAATTACGCGAAGTTTTTTAAGCTTTAAGTATTACCAATAAAATATCCCACGCTTCTCTTCTGGTTTCAGGATCCATTCCAGATGTGGGTTCGTCCAATATTAGTGTCTACGTAAATTATACAATTATCATAATTATTGAAAATGTAATAGTAATAATTACAAGTATAAGAGTTGAAATTGTAAGAATATTTAGACAAAAACACTCACGCTTGCATCGCCGATTATTGCCATTCCAAGACAAGTTCTCCTTTTTTGACCTCCAGAGAGTTTTGCAGGTAACACGTTCCGTTTTTCAGTTAATTTCAATTGTTTCAGTAGGTCATTCACGTCTTTCTTTACTTGCACCTTCGTCTTATTTTTATTCTTTAACTAAAGAAAACCAATATTTCAATAAAAGTGCAATCAAAATTTCAAGTTTTCAAGTGTTTTAAAATTCAATGACTCAGTTGATCTTTAGATGTATTTAAGCATTTGCATTCGATCACAGTAATTTAAATTATAACAAAGTTGCATAACCAGGGTGTTTTTTTTGTGCTTTTTTTTGCTTTTAAACCCAAAAAGATTATTTTTGAAGAAAAATTTTTATTTTCAACTAAATAGTTACATTTACAACCAAAAAGATGAACTTTCAATCAAAAGAAACGAATATTCAACGAACAAAGATAAATCTTCAACTAAATGATCGAATTTTGAAATAAACAAGATTGAACGACAACTAAAAACATTTGCATTTTCAAACAAATAGTTAAATTTTCAAACCAAAAAGACGAATGTTCAACAAAACAGTTAAATTTTCGGCCAAAAAAGATTACTTTTTAAGCAAATAGTTGAATTTTCAACAAAATCATTAATTTTTCTACCAAATAGTAGAAATTTTAACTAACAAATAAATTCCGGACTAAAAAATAATAATAGACTTCTTCATAAAAATAATTAACTTTCAACGATAAAAGTTGAACCATAAGATGTATTTGCAATTCAAAAGAATGAATTTTCTATCTTAAAATAGGAATTTTTAACAGAACAGTTGAATTTTCGGCCAAACTAATTTATTTTTATACAAGATCATCCTATGCTATTAAGTGAGATTTAAAAATGATTTTATGGTACTTACTAAGAAATAACAAAAATTTTCGATCAAAAAATTAATTCAATATGTTCGCCCAATATTTTGAAACAGTAAATAACTCACCAAGCCAAAAAACTCGATTTGTTCAAATACATTTAAATCTGGGAAAAGAATATCTTCTTGAGGACAAAGACCTAAATCGGTTACTATTTCGTCCATTTGATCAGTGACTCTTTTTCCATTTATAAGAACCATTCCTTCGGTTGGACTCAGTAAACCTTGAAAAAATACATTAGTCTTTTATTCTTTATTTTCACAAATTTGTTATTATTTTTCATACAAATTGAATTAACCTACCGGTTAAAATAGACATCATAGTGGTCTTTCCTGCTCCATTATGACCAAGCAAAGTTGTTATTTGTCCTTTGTAAAAATCGAGCGAAATTCCACGAAGTGCCTGGGTTGCCTGACAAAATTTTTTAAAATTATTAATCTTATAAATCGCTTGACAATTATTAATATTAGTTGGTTTCTTTACTAGACTTACTGCGCCACTAAAAATGTTCGTGACATACGATTTTTTCAAATTTCGGATCTGAATGCCAGGAGTAAAAACGTTTTTAGGTATTGCCTCAAAAGGTTTTCCTTCCATATTGTTGAAATTGCAATCATAGAATTCCTCTTCTGATAAGACCTTTTTTGACTTAAAAATCTGAAATAATCAAAGATTATTTTCTTTTACGTTTAGCAAAAAGGTGGAAAAATGTTTTCAATAATTTACCTTTAAAAAGTCAAGCGGATGCTTTGCGACTCCAAATTTTCCAGGAAATAGAGAGGAAACATAAAGAGCTAGGAAGAAATGAAGCAAAGTACCCAGAATTGAAAATATCAACATGACACCCAAACTTCCTGCATTCGTATACCTTAAATCGCCAACAATGAATAAATTATCGAATCCAACTCCTATGTCTGTGAAATTTTTTCATGAAATACAATACATTTAATTATTATTTTTCAATAACTTTCCAAAGAGTTGTATTTTGTCTAATTTTTAATACCTACATTGTTCTTCGTATATATCAATCTCTTCATAGATTCGATATAAGAGAATGTTTGGAAAAAATATTCCAAAATATGGAATAATAGCATAAATTTTACTTTTTACGAAGTATTTTTGCATCACACATGATCCAATATAAACGAATTCTATCGCCAGTGCTCTGAAGGTAGCTGAGAAATATTTTTAAATTTTAGGTTTTAACATTTGTTAACATTTATCAATTTGTTGACTATTATTGAAAAATGATTTATTATTTGACACTTTACAGTTAGAAAAGTATGAAGCAATGTGGTATCCAAAGGCTAAAAGATGAACAATATGCACATAATGCATTACTCCCACTAGGAAAATATTTCCAAAATATAAGTATGGTGTAGCTTGCGAGAAAGAGATCTTAAATAATATCAGTCGGGGTAGGATGTACAATATGCTGAAAAATAATCCACTTATCAACCAGCTTAATAAATTCTCGTAATTTTTGACACCATTCATCGACATTAGGACCTAGAAAGAAAGAAAAAAATTTTGGTTATGCAATGCACACATAAATGATTCAAGGAAATGAAAATTGATTAAATAATTAAGAAGTTCAGAGTACATTCACTCCGATGTTCTTTTCATTTGCAGGGTAGGCAGCTTCGATGTAAAGTGGAATTAAAAATGCCATTATTGCAACCGCTGCATACATGGGTCGAATAAATTCCTGAACTGGGTTCACAGTTTGTGCTGGATCTGGCATTTGTTGTATAGAAATCTGTAAAACATGATTGAATTTCATATTATAATTTTTAATCCATATCAAAATATGGACTGAAAATTATTTCAATACTAACTTGGCTCTTGAAATTAGAATTCGACATTTTCAGTTTGAGGAAGGATTCATCAAGACACATCTGTATTTGTAAAAATGGCTTCTTTTTAACAAAATCAAGGAATGCATTTATTAACCCACCATCAGATCTAATTGTATAATCAAGGTGTTTCGAAGTTGAATTAAGTTCATCAGGGTTTTTGAAAATAACTCCGAGAACTTCGGCGTTAAGATCAACGAGTTTTTGCGAAGTGTAGTTTTTCAGCAATTCGTCCTCGGAAGAAAATCCTATGACACCTGTTAAAGTTTAGATTGTTAAATGTAATCTTACTAGTTTTAAGATTATGATTTTTAGGAAATTATATTTTTGAAGAAAGTAGTAATTTACTGTTTTCAGGAAGTGAGAGACATCTTCGAGTCGTTTCCATTATATTTTTCGTGAAATTATTCTTGGGTACAAAGTAGACGAATGTCTTTGCATCATTCATAAATCTCAAAATTTCATCCTTCGTTTGAATTGGATAATATGTGTCGTTGGTTTCTATTTTCACATAAGAACTATTTTCCACTGCGAAATCTCTGATGAATTGAGTGAGTAAAAACAAAAGTAAAGGAACGCAAATTTCCACCAATAAACTGACTTTCCAATGTCTTTTTCGAACAGTATAGTTCTTCCACATGAGGAGCGAGAAAACTCGCAATTTATTCGCCATCATTGTATTGTAATTCTCAATGCTGGGGTTTTTGTATGTTTCTAAAAATATGAAATGTAACTATTAATCCCTAATACTTTCAATAAAAATAATTATATTTCTTTTCTAAGAATGGGATAATAAATGAAGGGTAGAAATGCAAAAAGAGTCAAGCGCCATTTTTCACTTTTTTCAGGAAAGGCTAAAAACATGTTGTGAATTCAGCGGGACCATTTAAGAAAAAAATAAGAAAACACTTTCGAGATACTTTCATGCTCTATCGAACTAAAAAAAGTTTGCTCACAAAAAGCTATCCGGTTTCGAGAAATTGAATGAAACAGGTCACATTTCGAAGTTAGATTTTGGTTCCGTATCGACTTTTAACATCTTTCAACATTAATTGTGGAGTCAATTTGCAGTTTAAGAAAAAACTAAAAATTTTAATTCCAGCTATTGAATGGAACAATTGATTTCCAAAAAGTTTGTTTAAAAAAAATCATGCAGTTTCGCGAAAATTGATAATCCAATTATAACTTCGAAATGGTGTAAAACTGACATTTTAACTTCAAAATAATGACGATAGCAGTAATAATTTTGCATATTTCCAAAAAATGAGGAATTGGGTTTTAGGTTATTCAGTGCTGAACGGAAGGGACCCAATAGTGATTAAAAATAATTAGCCAGTGTCGAGAAAAATGAAATTTGATTTTTTACTTTGTGGATAGAAAAGCTTCTTGGACTGTGAACACAAGAACACAAATTTTGAAAAATGATGCCCCAAAAAATCCTTTGGCAGGTATGTGTAATAGAATTTATCTGATTTTTTGAGCTAATAAACCCGATTTCGAAAATTTGGCGCTTGACTCCTTTAGCATTTCTACCCTTCAAATGTAATGTAGTTGTGAGATGACAATTTTTTTAGATTTGTTGACTTCAATAGAGAATTTGCATGAATTAAAAAAGTGTACTTCAAAGTTTAAGATTTCTAAACATTTGATGAGGTTATTTGGTTTAGTTCTGACGCAATGCAGTATTATGGCTTTGCACTTATAATGGGGTTTAATAGTCAACATAAGTGTTTTGGGCAGTGCGTTAATATGAAATGGAATGCGCCACCTATATTAGTTTAAATAATAACACACTAAAAAAGCCCGTATGGGGTTCATAGTCCCTCATCGGGTGTCTCCCCGGGTTGCAGATAGGGGAACGCCTCCCAGATGTGGGTGACACCGGGGAAATTAAATGCCCGGAGCGGAGAAAAAACAAGCTAAGGGAAGAAATCCCGAACTAAGGCCAACTACGGATAAATGTGTTATAAACACTTACCTCAAGGGAGTACAAATCACTCTACCGGTTTCGATGAGATTAAAGCCCTGCTAGTCGTGCGGGTTTCAAAGATTCTTTTGGGAATCAAACACACGAAAACAAAACGGAAAATAAAAATAAAGTAAAAGAAGAATTACTCACGCCGTCTTAGATAGGAAAATGGGGTACCATTCTGACTTTGCTGTAAGAGCAGCAGAGAAACATCGAGGCGCTACGAAAGGCACATGGGAAGTATGCGGAGCACCGGCTAGCGACAAGAGTGCGCAGACAAAGTGAGAGCCGTTTCACTCGGGAATACGGTCACTAATTCGCAATCAGCCCCAACGAGTGAAAAGAGAGGAGCATCTAAAACTCCAGAAGGTAGCACCTAAAAACGGGGAGGGACGCGTCCACGAAAATCTCTGCCGCCACTCTCAAGGGCCTGGAGATGGAGATAGAAACGGAAGAGGAAAAGGATAAGCGCAAGGGCCAGAAGGAAGATGGCCCTCAGTCAGAGGCCAAAAGGAAGAAAAAAACATCTCCAAAAAAGGAGGAGGCAGAACCAAAGACGAGGCCGAAACGGGCTAGCACAGCCAGACCTAGCGACGCGATCAAGTTAACGACGAAGGAAGGTCAGTTCTATGCAGATACCCTATAGGATATAAAGGAGGGGATGAAGTCGACATCGACAAGCACGGAGGTCCTCTCCACCAGGAGAACAAAAAAGGAAGAGATGCTTATTGTTCTTAAAAAGGGACAGGACAACACTGCGTTCAGGCAAGCGCTAAGCCGCACGATCGAAAGCAAGGCGGAAGTCAAAGATCCCTAGAGATAAGGGATCCAGAAGAAATGACAACGGAGGAAGCGACAATCGCACCTGTAAGAGAGAAACTAGGGAAAGGAGATCTAGAAATTCCGTGCAAGTTGTTCACGAAGTACAGTAATGCCAAGATAACGGTGACAGAGCTGCCTCAGGCCGATGCGAAAGCCCCAAAAGGAAAGAATCCTGTTGGAAATGTGATGAAGTGGGCCACAAATATGATGACTGGAGTATGGAACCCAGGTGTACGACCGTGTGTTAACGGTCTAAAGAGAGGAAAGTGGACATACTGCTCTGTAGCGGGCAATGCAGGAAAGCAGACCTCTCAACCTGGTATTAGTACGCAACAAGCAGTCAGGAACCTAAATCTGTAAACCTGATCTGAATATAAACCAATTCCAAACCAGGAATGATAGTAGAGGAAATAGCGGCTAGAAGTGACCTAACTATGGCAAATACAGGCCATGATTTCACCTTCGTAACAGGCAATACAGGAACCATTATCGACCTGACAATAGCAAGCGCTGGAGTATCCAGAAGGATAAGAGATTGGGGTGTGTTCAACGAATTCACGTTGAGGGAGCACCGTAACATTAGGTTCTTTATCAGCAAAGGTGGACAGCAAGCCGGAGCCCATGTCATAAGCCTAAAGAAATCAAGCGACCGTCTTGGAACATGAGGAAGCTAAATGAAGGAAAGCTCAGACGCTTCCTAGAAGAAGCCAGGTTTATAGACGAGCTCTATTGGATTTAGAGACCAGAAAAAACGGAAGTCCTGGTTGAAGCCAATAGACTCAAGGTGATCACCGCATGTGATGCGTGCACGCCCGGCCGCCCGGCCGCCGATACGAAAGAAAGGTGCAGAACTCTATGTACTGGTGAAACGAAAAGCTGGCAAAACTCTGCGCGATTTGCCTGAAGGCCAACAGAAGGTACAAGAGATCCAAAGGAAACATTTCCCTAAAGGTCAAGTGGAAAAAAGCAAAGAAGACCTTCACAAAAGCCATAAAGCAGAGCCAGTCCACCGGCTGGCAAAAACTTATTGCGGAAATCGAAAAGGACACATGGGGTTTAGCGTACAAGATAGTTACCAAGAAATTGGTATCTAGACAAAAAACCCCAGGCCTGGACAACCAGCAGTAGGTCAGACAGATTATAAGAGCACTGTTTCCTCATGATGAGACATGGACGCAAGAGGCCTGGATAGTGTACCGAACGAAGTCTTGCGAAAGATAATCGAGGTATATCCGGGTATGCTGCTCACACCTGCCTTTAGGAAGGAGTGTTCTTTAGTGATTGGAAGAAGCAGAAGCTAGTTCTTCTTCGGAAGGGAGACGTGACACAATAGGCTAAAGTTTTAGCCCGTCTTAAAAAAAAAACTAAGAAGGAAGACAAACCCCTGAACGAGACATCGTCCTACAGGCCAATATGCCTACTGGACTCTATGGGGAGTCTAATAGAAAGGCTGATCCTCCAAAGACAGGAGAGCCTCATAACCGGATAACATAGTTTGTCCCAGAAGCAGTTTGGATTCCGCAAGGGACAGTCGACGCGATCCAGAGAGTGGTCGACATGGCCAGGAAGGCAAGGAACTAAATCAGAAGGCTCAAGAAAAAAAGGGTTTTGCGCTTTCGTCTCAATAGATATACGCAACGCTTTCAATTCAGCAAAGTGGAACTACTGCATCGACGCTCTAGAGAGCAAAAGTGTTCCAGCATACATAATGCATATGCTCAAAAACTATCTGAGTGATAGATGGGTGGTCTACGAGGGAGATTCTTGGACCATCAACGAAGAAATGACATGTGGAGCACCACAGGGCTGGAGGGTAGGCCCCGTTATATGGAATGTTATGTATGATGACTTCCTGGAGATGGACCTGCCTTAGCACAAAACGGAAGTTTTTAGTCACGGACAGAAGGTCCTTTAGGATACCAAGAATCGAAATGGCTCAGAAAGAGGTAAAGTGAAAGAGCCATCTCACTCTTTTGGGAGTGGAGACAGGCCGGAGACTAACATTTCGTCACCACATAGTTAAGGCGGTCAAAAAAGCCATCAAGACTGGAGGAAATAGCTCTCGGCGGATGCCGAGTGTCAGAGGGCCGAGGGAAGCCAACAGGAGAGTTCTTGTATCCGTTTTTTACACGAAACTATTCCATGAGAATAATCCTAGCATCGGTACAAAGAGGTGTGGCAAGTAGAATCCTGGCCTTCGAACGATAGGAAGTATACCGTCGAAACAAGGAGCGAACTCACTCCACCACCAAGGAAGAGAACAAGCGGATCAAGGCCGAAATAAAAAAATATGGCCTACAATACGCTGTTTGCATGTCAAAGGTGGTAGGTCTACCGAGATGAGATGTATATCGAAACGGACTTAGAGGTTAAGCCCGACAACATGGTTTCTCTAATAGTGGAATCCGAGGAGAAATGGAGGAGCATAGAGACGCTTATTGTGTAAACTATGCGGGAAAAAAACCTCAAGAGCCGGCGATCTGGTAATGACGAGTAAAATACCATCTGATAAGCATTCATCAGGAAATGGATGTCGGAAGAGTCGTCCACAAATCTCGTCATCCACCGATTATACGACTTAAGCTTGGACCGCACGGCTGATAAGAACTAATTCAGTGGGATTATTTTGTACTCTATAGTCTGACGTATTTGGATATCGTGCGCATAGAAAGTGTATCAGAAACTAAGTTCTATTATTAGTTTAAATCATGAAATGTTAATAAGCATTGATTTAGATATTTATTTGATTTATAAAATATTTTTTTTCACCAATTTGTCCCCTAGTTTTGAAAAAAAGTTCAACTTTTCATCTTTTTTGACGAAAATAGGTATTGTAATGACTGCATATACAAAACAACTGAAACTTAATTTTGTATACGGACTCACCCGAACTTCACACGACATTGTATGGAGCGGTCCATATGTCGAACCTGAAATTTCATCAACTTGAATCAAAGAAACATGTTATTTTGTTTACATAGCAAATGAAAAATTAGTATTGTTTAAAGCAACCCAAAATCCAGAATATTATTTTTTTGCTTTTTAAACAGAATGCAATTTTTTTCTTTTGAAAGCGAAATAATAACATGTTTTTCGATTTTAGCTGAAGAAATTTGAGGATCGACGTATTTAACTTTTTCCAACAAAATTGTGCGTTTAACTCAATTAAAAAAAGTTTTTTCACATTTTCAAAAAACTCTGAATTGAATAATTTTTTTATTTTCAATTTTGTATTACTGTTAACTAGCAAAAGCTGTACATACAATAAATTATCCATAAGTTTTGAAACCATAGGAATATTTTTTTAATTTTCAAATCCAAAGAACGAATAGAAGATTTTACAGGGTGCCCACCAGTTCCCTCTTTCTCTTTTCCCTGTCTCTTTTAAAGCCCATTTTTCGCAATGTTAATGGTAAGTCGAGATATTTTGAGTGATGAAAACAAAATTTCGGTTATTATTTTAGAAAGGGAAGGCATCTGGAGGAATAATAGTACAGAACAGTGATTTCAAAATTTGAAACCTACAATCTTTGGTTTCTCAATCAGTCAAATCAAAGCTATTTTAGGTGGGTAAAAATTTTAAGAATCTCATTTCTTCTTTAGTTTCTTGATCTTTGATTCATCTTGGTTTCTCTTTGAACCAAGGGCTCGGAGCTTACTTACGTTCTGAAAATTATTGCTGCGGGCTGAAGATGGAGCAAAGAAACAACTCTAAGCGCAACGGTTGTCGATTTTCCCTGTGATTTCCCTGTGACTTCCTCAAACAAAATCCCTGTATTTTCCCTGTTTTTCCAGAAAGTGGGCACCCTGTTTTAAACGATTTCATTTTTTTTTCGGATACCCGTCCACAAAATTTGTCCCTCTGCTCATTTCAAAATCTAAAAAATATTTTTTCGCACGATCCTATTCCATACTTCAGTTTCGTTGAAATATACTACGACTTTAAAAAAATTGATACTTAAAAAAATATTTAAAAAGTTTAAAACTTTGTTTCTAAATTCCATAATTTTAATTTAATTATTAAATATTTAATTTTTTTTAGGTGTTAAGATAAATATGGAACTTAAGCACCTAGAATTAGTCTCTATTTTGTTTTATAACTCATTTAGAAATTTAAAAAAATTAAACTTGATTCAATATTATTTGAAACAACGCTAATCCATTAAAAATTACCAAAAGTTAGGTATTAAGCACAACAATATATTTATATAAAGCTCATCGGCGATTTTGAAGTTTTTTGTCTAACCGTTTTTTTACTCGAAAATAATATTTGGGTGATTTAGATTGAACCTACGCCTTCTGTTAATTAAATTAAAATATATGAATTATATGTTGCAGTAGCTAGGTCTTTGTTGGCAACGAGATATACACTTTATTATGGCTTTAAAACAAGCACACCTTCTTCATTGGTACCGATTCTTTGCAGCTTTGCAATTTCATTTTTTGATCCCCTGGATTATTCTTTTAAATCCGTACGACATATACTTAAGCACTGAATTTTAAGATATGGCTACATTATACAAATTTACATGTCGTTCTTACAGTAGTACATACGTTATTTTAGAGAATACTGTTAATATACGGACTCAAAGATGTCCGTGAATCAGTCAATTGATCCTCGAGAAATTTAAAAATCCTCGCGGTTTTCCTAGAGCATTTTTTAAATATGGTTCTGATATTGATGTTACCAAAATATATAATCCATATTTTACATCAATGAATATGCATTTCTGAACATTGTTAATGGATCGATTAACATTTGTACAAGATAAAATTAAAAAATCAAAACCTACGATGATGAAATAATATTGTGTGGGACTTGCATCCGAACAATGACAATTTGTAAAACAATCAGAGGGCCCCTGAAATTATTCGGATTTCAGAATACACCGCTTTATTGCCTTGTTTCGCCCATAATCATTTCTCGACTATTTTTAGACTTTTAGCTATTATCTAAATAAAATTTTTTTAACGCATTATCTAAAAGAAGATGTAATTCTAGTATTTATAAAGCAATATAAGGCAATTCAATTTTGAGGTTGGGCCCTAGTTTGAACGCCCTTAAAATTTATCAGAAAAGCCCGAGAGGATAATTACTGTTGTAATCTCGTGTACACTCTCTCTGCAATATTTTCAAGTACGAGTTCCAAAGATTTCAAGATATTTCTAGTGAGCTTCGGAACATAAATTAAATTAAACTTGAAGGGATTGCTAGCGATTTGAAAGATTTCAGGTATTTTGATGTATTTCAAGGAATTTCACAAGATTGAAGGATTTCAAAGATTTATAGGGATTAAAGGGGTATTTTTTTTAGAAAACTTTAATGAATAAGTTTAATTTCAATTCCAAAGAATTTCCATGAATTTTAAGCTATTTCGGCACATTTAATAAAAATTTCACGGAATTAGACAGATTTCCAAACATATCAGAAGGTTTTAAGGGATTCCAATAAATTTCGGGAGGCTGCTAAGGATTTCAAGGCTTTTCAAATGATTATATATATAGATTGCATCAGTTTTCAAGTGATTTAAAAATATTTCCATTTACTTCAAACATTTCAAGGGATTTTAAGGGATTCCAGCGGATTTGAATAGATTAAAAAAGAGTCAAGGGATTTTAAAGAACTTTACAGAATTTCCAAAGATTTCAAGGGATTTCCATAGTGAACTTAAGAAAATAAATGAAATTTAATTTCAAGTGATTTCTAGCGATTCCAAAGTTTGAAGGGATTTTAAGGTATTCCAAGGAAGTTCACAAAATATAAGAATGTCATTGAATCTCCAAGGATTTCAAATATTTCTATGAATTTAAACGGTTGTTTATAGAGAACTTTAATGATTAAGTATAATTCAATTTATATTGAACGGATTTAAAATGTTTTGTACTTTACAGAATAAAATAAATTTTATTTCAAGGGATTTCTACGGATTTCAACAATTTTAAAGAATATGCAAGAATTGAAAGGAATTGAAAGATTTTAAGTTATTTTAAAAGATTGCATAGAATTTCAAGAGATATATCAAACATTTAAAAGGAATTTCATAGAATTTTACAAGACTGAAGGAGAGAAGATTTAAGATTTGTAGGACCTCAAATTATTTGAAAGATTTTGTGGCACTTTACAAATTGCAATGAATTTCGACAGATTTTAATGGATTTGTAAATATTTCCAAAGGTACAAACGTATCCGAGGATTTGAAGAGATTCCAAAAAGTGTTCATGGACTTCAATTACATTTTTATCGATTTCAAAGATATTAAGAGAATTCACAGATTTACGGTAATTCTCTACTTTTTACATTCATTCCTTCAATATTTTGTATTATATATTTCAATGCTGATTCCAGCTTGTAGGAAGTTGGTTCCCAGCTTGACACAGCGGAGAATCAGCGAAACTGTGGCGCCGATTGCCTTTCGCCAAAATGTTGTGTTTAAACTGGTTTAAATTTTGAGAAAAGACTCATAAGCCTCAGAAGTGTCAAAATAACCAAAATGAACGTTTCAACATCCGATGTTAAAATATAAACTTTAAAATCTCTTCACGTGTAACCGAGTTTAGGTATACATAATTTCAGTTCATAATATAAATATAAAGATAACAAAAGTATAAGATATTGTTATCATAAATCAGACTTCCTTGCACACGTAACTTTTATATATGTTTAATTTATAACTACAAAAACATATGTTTATATCGCTTTCATATTTTATAAATGTGAATATAATCGAAAAATTTTATGAATTCTGATATTATATTTAAATTTAAACAAGATAATTGGACGAAAGGCGATCAGCGCTACAGTTTTGCATTTTCTCCGCTAAGTCAAATTGGGAACGAAAGCCATAATAATCGTGTCATGCACCTGGTATAATATGATTAAAAAACATATGTACAACAAAGTTTGTGAAAGGAAACAATATTCGAATTTTGATTATTTTGTAAAATGGAATTCATACTTGTATAATGAAATATGTATTCATACCTGTGAAAATTATTTTTGATGAAAATATATGTGGAACAATATGGAACAAAATACTTACATGCAATTAATCTTTGTTCATTACGTTATCCTGTCATATTTGACAGGCTCGAAAAAACTATAGTAGATTTTTAGGCCTCGGCATTTAATTTTGACAGTTAGGGTTATGTTATTGTGTTGAGGGTGTAGAGTTGTACCAAAGTCATGAAGTTCCCAATGTTTACATCAGGGGGGTGGCTCTCCTATAATATAAAGGCCTGTAGAATAAATGTGTCATGAGATTTGAAGACAGCCGAGTGGCGGCGCTGGCTGTACTTTTAGGCCGACAATTATTCAAATGTATGGGGAAAATACAAATTTAATTGATTTTAATTGTTAAAATACGTTTTTTGCATATATTTATCTCGGAAAAATATTTGGTAGCATATTAAATATACAATAAATTGATAAGTATTAATGAAAAGTGAAGAAAACATTATTTTGATGATTAAATACCAATACAATTTTCACAGAGTACCAATAATAATTCTACAAATTGAACATTAAATTTTTAGCATTGAAATATGTAAATATTGTCAACTGTGAAAATAGTGAATTTCAATTGAATTTTATTTTTATTGACATTTATAATGATTATTGAAAATTGAAAGTAACGCTCAATTGAACGAAATTATAAAAATTTATATATATTTTTTTAAAGCTAGAAAATAATTTATTTTGTTTCGTTATAGGACGTTTATAAAAATTAATTATAATAATAAAAAATATCTATTGTTACAAACATGTCACACCCTGAGCGTGGCTTCCCATGGCAGCGTCAAACCAAAGATATCTTTAGTCAAACTTGGCGCAAAACGCAAAACCGTAAATTACCAGACATGACAGCCAATCACTGTGCAAGCTGCGGACTTGCGCAAGTTATGAGTAGTGAAAATAGGTATAGGTATTCACTTGTCCGAAATTTCATTTTCCCTAATGGTGCTGTCACACCTCTGCCTGCCTTCCTGGGGCAGGCAGAAAGGTTGTAAGAGTAAAAGAGATAGAAAGTATTTTTTGTCCAATTTTGCGCTCTCTATCTCTTTTACTCTTACAACTTTTCTGCCTGCACCAGGCAGGCAGGCAGAGGTGTGAAAGCACCATAAAACTCATTTTGCCGAAAAAATCACTAGATTACTAGCCGTCTTCGAAACAATTGATAGATGGTCTTCTGCTTGCCAATTAAAATTCGCAAGCAGAAGCCCATCTATCAATTGTTTCGAAGGCGGCTAGTAATCTAGTGATTTTTTCGGCAAAATGAGTTTTAGGGAAAATGAAATTTCGGACAAGTGAATACCTACCGTGAAAATAGAGATTTTTCCGTCAGCGGAAAAATCTCCGAATGGCGGTAATTTGAATGCTCGATTTTTTTGAAATAGAAAATTTATTGTTTTTCAAATTATAGGCAAGTTTATTGAGTTAAAAGTAATTATGGACGGATGAAGACGATGCATTAAATACATTTTGTAATGTTTTGACGAAAAGAAACGAGCACATGCCAAATCAGCTGATTTCTTTAAAAGTTATGTATGCATGAGTTCCGGGTGTTTCCTATTTTGTCTCGCTTCTCAAACAAACTAATATTTTCGTGCACATGAGGTAAGTGTTTTTGACAGTTGTTAACATAGTAAATTATCATGAACAAGCATGTCGATCATCATTGTTGAGAAGCAACTATAGAGGTTATGTTTGGGGTTATGCTGGCTAAGCTTTCGTAAAGACGTGCCGTAAGACTTATACATGCTGTTGTTTGCAAAAGCATAATATTTGTTTGTAAAGTTTGTTTCTTTCCATCAAAACATTGAAAAATGTATTTAATTCATCGCCGATATTCCTCCATAATTATTTTCAGCTCAATATACTTGCCCATAATTTGAAAAACATTAAATTTTCTACTTAAAAAGAATCGAGCATTCAAATTACCGTCATTCGGAGATCTTTCCGCTGACGGAAAAATCTCTATTTTCGCAACTCATGACTTGCGGATCTGCAAAATTGTGTGAAAGGGCCCTGAAAGGGTTTGTAGCGAATATAAATATTGTCATCTAATGTTCACATACAGGGTGTCCACGCCAGGGCTTACCGAAAATTATGCAACCCGTCTTTCCCGCCAATGCTATTCTTATATGGGCGTGTATAGCGGGTTGCACGAAGTACTATACAAGGAGACCGCACATCATGTATTTCACCTGGCGCCATTTGGCGATCGCCTTTCCTCCGATTTTCTCCACAGCGAGATATCTGTCCCTGGCGTGGACACCCTGTATAACAACATAAAATGTTTTGCGCCCCTTTATTATATGATAATGGAGAGGAAGCGAAAGAAAATTATTGTTGCTGTAATGGTCCGACCTGTTCGTCCGACCGGTGCGGGCAGAATTCAGAAAGTCCATAAGAGTAAAATAGATAGAGAGCGGAAAATTGGACAAAAAGTACTCTCTATCTCTTTTACTCTCATGACTTTTCTGCCTGCATCGGTCAGAAGAACAGAGGTAGAAATGAACCATAATTGCATTAAACGAATGACTGTTACAAACGATGATGTTTACAACCATCTTAGAAAGTGATGATGAAGATAGTGATTATGAGGAAATTGGAATTGTGATGGAAATTTCAATGAAAGTTCGAGGCCCAAGGGAAACACCAGTTAGAATAATAGGATTTGCTACTATGGGATTTTGGTCTTCTCCCAAAATAACGAGGTGTTTCCCGGGTGCAAAATCCATATCCGTATACTTATTCACACTCTTTACAATTCACTCTGCTTTTTACCACTAGTTTTATACAAATTGCATTACAAATACGCACAATTTTCCAACTTCCCGCCAATTTCAGTGTTCAGTCGCATCCACCTACCTCTTTTCGACTGGTGAGAAAGTCACCCATCGAGTGACCCCCACCTGTCACTCTGGTGATTTCTGAACGGTTCACCCGGGTCGATCCGCCCACTCACGTTGCGTCGCTGAACGGTTCCGAGTGCACCCGAGTGCACTTGGTGAGAGACCTGAACGAACCCCTGGGGCGGGATTCCGATGCCCTCTAATCCAGTTCAGAGATGCCCAACTCGTGGAAATTCCCTTAGGGAACACATGTTCCGAGTCCCCTACTCTTTCTCCTAGAGAGCGGGAGAGGAGGTAGACGTATGCGCGTGGTAGACGCGTACGTCACAGAGGAGAGATTCTTGCAAGCGTTTACCACCACTCCCGCTCTCTAGGAGAAAGAGTAGGGGACTCGGAACATGTGTTCCTTAAGGGAATTTCCCCGAGTTGGGCATGTCTGATCCAGTTGATCAAATCTCTCTTTCTGTCGTATAAAATTGGTCAGAGATATTCGATCGTTATGAAAAGATTGACTATAATTATCTCTTTCTATCTCATGTGTCAGAACGAGCGGGGCAATATTCAGCAGTGGGACTCCAATGCTGTTTCCAAGTCGAAATTCGGAGCCCCACTGCAGTAATGAGGTATTTTCCAGGGTTGGTCAGTTACGAGTAACTCGGGTATTTTCTGGGTATAATACGTTTTTGACGTGATATATGTCGAAAACAGTGGAAAACCATAAAAAACTCCTGTGAATTACGTTTTCAAGATGGCTGTCTTGTAAATTCAGGGCTGACAAGCACATAACCTCACTTTTGAAATATAATAATTAATAATAATTCTGTTGAATGCGTTATAGTAAATAAAAATAACCATGCAAAAGTTTAAAGTATTAAAAATTAAATAATTTAAAGTTTCAAGTTTAGAAAATTTCCAATAAAAAATTATCTAATATTTTTATTTAGTTCCTACAAATTTATAAGCCCGCTAATTCATAAAATGTTACAATAACAAATTTCGATGAAACGGGGACCAGATATTTTTTGTGCGGCCCTGACGTACTTGTACTTTAAATTTATAGCCGAAATTTTTTTCCCGATATTCTAAGGCCGTGAGGCTTAGTTGTTAGCGATAGAACGCGTTAAACGTAGCTTAGGTGGTTCGAAACCCGTCACAGAGTTTTCGATTTTTAATAGCGTTAATATCGTTAAAAGCGTGCGACTATATCGTATTAATGTATCGTAATGTAATGTAATTGTTTAAGTTAAATTGTGTATATATACCAACATTATACTTATGAATTGTATATATGATATGTGTAAGCATGTGTTTGTTAGTCCACAGAATCTGTTTGTAGCAAGAATGTTTTTTTTTGTTAGCGCACGAAATTTTACATTACTGGGATGTAGAATTCACATATTTAGAGAGGTAGACTTTTTTCTATGATTAAAACTGTACCTAACAGTTCGACTCATTTTACCTAACTGGTAGGTGATCGACATCTCATTTTACCCAACTGTCAGGTAATCTTTATTATCTCGTTGTATTATTTCTTACTGAATCGCGAATTAAATTTTAATGAATTTATATTAATAATTCATATTTTCACATCGAATATTATCCTATTTCAATTTACATAACTGAAAGTGAAATTTTAATATAATGCTGTAATGTCCTCCGTTTACCGAACAAAGTTATGTAAAATTTAGCACACAAATTTTCTCCGTGTGGCGTCTTCTTATAGATATAGAATAATGTAAGCGCCCAGCAGACTGTTTTTCAAGGTTAGCTTCTAACGTATGTCAACATTTCTTAGAACAGTTTTGATGCTTTTACATCGAACAAATAACAAAATGACACAGAAGAAGTCTAATACATTATTTTTTATAACACATGCATGATTTCAGCCGTTTTCTACGCTTATGAAGCGGGGCTAAAGCGGGGCGCACACACATTTGCACAGCGCACAACGCATGGCGCACAAGGTTCTCGACCAATCACAGGGCTCCATTTCAATCGCTGTGATTTCCGCACAGCATGGCGCAGAAGGCGTCGAAAAGTTCGGAACGTTGAACTTTCATGCAATCTGCAGCCGTCTTGTGCAATCTGCAGCCACTGGTAGCAGACGATTTTCAATTTTCCAACTTCAAATTTCTCGCGCGTCGCGTCATTTGTTTTGCAAGTGTCACGCGTTGCATCGTTTATTTATAAAGTGTTTCTAGTTTTAAAAGTGGAAGTTATATAATAAATTGAAGTTTTGTGCTGGACTCTCTATAAATAACCTTTTGCTCCTCCGACGCCTTTTTAATGCCAATGCTGTGATACATATCTGATAAGCACAAAGAAAGAGTAACTCGTCTTTATCATCCATCGTGTCCATCGCTGCAAATATGATAAAAATATAAGATATAACAAAAACAATTTTTTGTCTACGAAAAGAGAAGACGAAAACATTGAAACTTTGAATTAATTTCTTAATTAAAATGCACAAATTGAGTAAAAAATTTTAAGTTAAAAGTTAAAAGAAACACCGTTACATGAACGTTATATAATGTTCTTTGATAACTCATATTATTTTACAATAAGTGTAATAGTATAATAATTTTAAAAATTTCTCTACTTCAATGTGTCAAATTTTCAGGTTAAAACTTGAACCCAATATCGTTAAATAAACATAAAACAGTGGCCTTTGATAAACTTGAAACAATACTGTTTCATAATCAAAGACAGACGAAGAAGTTATTTCAAATAAATTCACTTACTTTTATAAATATTAGATTAACTGTCCACGAAAAACACACTTTTTACAATTCTCACGTCAACGCTTCACATTTTGAGGTTACAAGCGCTAGCCCGCAAGCGTGGTGCATAGGGAGTAGCTATGCGGATCCGTGTGCGTTGAAACTTCTTCTCTTGTGCGTTGCGCCTTGTGCTTATTCACTGTGCAAATGTGTGTGCGCCCCGCTTTAAGCTCTACTTTTCACTCCCTAGGGCAGGCCTGCCCAACCTGGGGAATACTGCCAGATACTGCTTGTTCACCACATGTTCCGTTTCCACCACCACGGGCCTCTACTCAGTGTTGCCGTTTACAGTACAATTGTACTCAAAAAGTACATTTGGTGAAATTTGAGTACATAAGTACCACAATCACAATTTGAGTACACTTTACTCTGTACTCTTTTTTTTCAAGTACATTTGAGTACAAATGCTGAATTTGTGTCTTTAACATTTTATTTTTGAATACGTTTGGAATTGGCGCGTTGGGCATTGAGCCTAATGTACCACTGAGATTGGCCGATGCCGTTAAGTACTTTCCGCAGCTAATGACGAATGAAAAGTGTGTATTGTGCTGGCTTTAACCGTAGAAGAAAGCTTTAACGCGAGTGAAAGAGATGGAGCAAACTGCTGTCTCCTTCACTCTCGTGGTTCAAGACTTCAGAAATGCGCAGTGGGACTCAGGGGCTTCAGTTGAACTTTTCAAACAGCAGCGTAAAAATGTGTGGTTTTTAACGTTACTCTCGTTCTTCCCCTTTATTTTTTGCAGTTAAGTAAGTATATGTCAAGTTATTAAGAACACTTACATAATAATTAATCAACGAGATAGTATTGAAACAATATTAATATTATTTACAGATTAGCTGGTGGCTTCCATGATACAAATTCGCCAGTTTTCTTCAATTATATTTGTTGTTTTTAATTGTTTAATGAATCAGTTTTCTTAGATCAGATTTGTGATGAGTTTTCTATTTTTATCGAATCAGTTCGATTTCTACTGCAACCCATGATTCCACAGTTTGATTTGATTAACATTGTATTATTTTTTCATTAAAAAAAGGATGTTCGCAGTAAATAAACAATAAGAATTAGCCCTTTTTAAATTTAATAATTTGAATTTCGCGCCACAAAGTGATCGTATGCGGCGCCGCCGCAACGCCCTATTGAAAGTACAATTTCAGAGTTCTGAGTACACTTTCCGAGTACAAGCGCAATTTTCATTGTGGCAACACTGCCTCTACTTGCTTCTAGAAGGGCGTGGTAGTGGTTCGTGACACGTGCTGCGTGCGACGTAGTTTTACGAATCCAGGATCGCAGATACGTTTTAAAGTAGGTGCTTTGGGGCGACTAAGTTGAAATATAATTTTTTTATTTGAATGCTGGTAAATGAACCTCAAATGAAACAGAAACGTTTACTGACATCCTGCGGTGAAAAATGTAATTTTTTTTTACAGGAATATGATTTTAATAATAATGCAACAATTGAAAAACATGAATCGTAATTATATTATTACATTATACTTTACAGGAACAACAAAATTAAATGTGTAAGTGCCATTTTATCATAATTAGCTTACTCACCGTAAAAACTATGAAGAAATTTTGGTTGCACATTGTTACGTGCCAGGATCTGCAGTCGAATTTCATTCTGTTGTAGCCATCTGTTGATTCGTTAAAGGAGAGTTCGAAATGCTGCCGTTGAGTGGTGGAAACCACTGCCGCTAAACTAGGTCAAGTTTAAATAAAAACACCATTGTTTATGTTCACTGAATCACTAGATTTATTCAATAGTTTTCTTTTAATTTATTGTTCACAGTTTTCGTTGATGCACATGAGTGCAATAATTAATCGCGAAGCGCGTCGCGTTACAAGCTTGTAATTATTTGAGTCTTTGATTTACGTTGAATCACAATTTTCATAACAGCAAAATTACAAAACTGAGAGAGTCGCAGGTTTAAAGTTTTTTCAAAGGATTTCGAAGTACAGAATCTGCCCTTCTTTGGCTGTGCGTGCTTTTTTATAACCTTCAAATGGGAGGAGATTTATTCCCTCTGCTCGGCCAAGAACCAATCACATTGCTTGCGTCATGGAATTTTCCTACAGATTAGCCAATAAAAAAGTAGGTCAATTTGCTCCGCCTACAGGATATGACTCATAAAATGAGTCATTCGATGATTGACATGTCTAAACATGAAATAGTCTGAACAAGTCCAAAGTCCATTCTACATCCGGTCTGACTGGCGCCATACACTCATTAATGATACTAAATTTAGACCTATGACTCACTAAATAAACAAACACTTCACTTTAAGACGCAATTTATTGTTTGCTGCGTAGATGTTTTAGCTAACATAACCTAACTTCAGGATAGAGAGAGAGTACTGCATTATGTGAAACTATTTTATGCAACTAACAGCTTGCAACCTATTTAGGCTTTGTAATATGAAGTTTCTCATACTTGAAACTTCCTTTCAAGTTTTTGAACTTGAACGTTATTTTATATTTGTATTTCAGCTTCTGATCATTTAAAATGATTCAAATTGAATTCGGAGCTTCTTGCCGCGCTCCCTAGAGTTCACTGGTGTGCATTTTAATTCGCAAACGGGCCACACCGTCATACACATAATAGAATTTTGCGGTTATTTATGGAAAGTTACCATATATAACTGATCAAATTATCGTGAATTATCAACGATTTTCATGAATTTCCAGAATTTTATGGAAATTTTTATAAATGAATTTTGGGTAATTTATGGTAAGTTACGATATTTACCTGTAAAATGACCATAAATGACCAAAAATTTCCATACCTTTCCGGAAATATATTGGGAATTTTTGAAAATGGATTTTGAATCATTCATGGTAAGTTAACATATTTACCGGTAAAATTCCCGTAAATTACCGAACATGTTCAAAAATTTCCGGAATTTGAAAAAAATTTAAAAAAAAAAATGAATTTTTATTAATTTATGGTAAGTTACGATATTTACCTGTACAATTACCATGAATGACCGAGAATGTTCATAAATTTCCGGAAATTTTTGAAAATGAATCATGAGTGATCTTTGGTAAGTTCTCATAGTTACCGGTAAAATTACCGAAAATTTTCGTAAATTTCCGTAAATTCATAGAAATTATTTTCAAACAAATTTCCACAAATTTTCGCGAATATACAGACATTTCTTAATTGAAATAGAGCTATTCAGGGTAAGTTACCATAAATCACCTCTAAAATTCCCGTTCATTACAAAAAATTTCCGGCACTTTTTTTGTTGATTTTTCGATGATGTGGAATAAGTTAACATAAATTTGATGCTTCTTCATTCAAAATCTAATATGGACTGCAATCATGACTGTATATCGAGAAATGTCTGAAATCATCCATTTGTTATAAAAAATATCGCATGCGCCACGGAGGAGAGGCACTTTTTCGACGAGAAAAAGCCGCTCTTCTCCCCCCAGGTGCATAATATACTTTTTTATCCTGGTGAATATAAGTAAGAAGTTAATTAAATCATTATATAATTTTTGAAACTTTGTACATAATGTGATTACTCGCCTGAGTGAATAAATTGTCTTCTATGGCGCTTACTTTATTTTAAAAGCTCATTCTTCACGTTAAATCTGCTTAGCGTTGATGCTGCAAAAAAAAGTAAGTGCCATGTTAAATTTCAAACGTGTGTTAGAAATTTAAACAGGCGTTTGAAGAGTGTTTTTTAAATGTAAATGTGACTACTTTTTGATTCATACTAGCATAAAAGTGCACTTTACTAAGCATAATAACAATATGTTAAAAGTTCATTTTTAAATAAGCAATAGTTTTGTACGACAAATCATAAACGCGTTCACTCTCATTATGAAAAATTTACTTTTTGGCGCTTACTGATTTTTGACCGAGCACAGCCGAGCGTCTCAGGCGGCTGGTTCAGAAACTAGATCCAACTTCTCTGATATCTTATTCACCGCGCCCTTCTATCAAGCTTGTTGGCATTTTAGGGTTGACCCAGAAACCTATTCCCTGAGAAAGGCATTAAAATCCAAACTCAAAAGAACAAATATCAAGGTCTAAGGCTTAATGTCTCTGTTTGTTAAATTTTGTGAGTAAAATTTTAGAAACACAATATCATCAAGTCAATCTGTGCAAAAATTCTATTTTTGAACAAAAAGGCTCAGAAACATTATGAATCCAAAAAGCAGTTATTTTGAAAAAACATATTCGAAAAGTTCAAAATATGCAAAAAGAATTGCATAGAAAGGCCTCAAATATGTTTCCAAACAACGTTTTGATCGGCTCGTTAGAGACAAGTATATAACAAGATGAAAAAAGAGGGAGAGAATTGGAAAAGAGACAACCAAGCCATCCTCACTGAAATTTCCTTTCTCTTTCTCCGACTTTTTTATACTACTTTTGGAACCAACATGTTTCGAGATTATTTAAATCTCCTCATCAGGGTATATTTTAATAGGATACTACGAAAACTTATTTCTATCATATGCTTTATATTAATAATGTATGTATATATGAGACTGAAATTTCTTATCGTACTGTTATTCACATTATTTTTCATTTTTGAATTTTTGGATGAGAATTTAACTTTCACTTTTCGGTTTAGGTGTCAATCCTTAATATTTCAAAATCATTTTTGTACTTTAATAATTTTTTTTATTTTTTATTTTTTTTTATTTTTTAATTTCCAATTAACTGAAAAATTGAATTAACATTAAGTTCCAATGTTTCATATATAACTTCGATAAAAGTATCAAAGGCTTTGTTATCTCTCTAAAGGTCTGATTCAAAATTGATTTCATTGATGCCCTCTCTCTTTATATGTAACAATTTCACATATTAACTATTTCTTAGCCCCTCATTTTAACTTGAAAAATTATTAAAAATACGCATGTAGTCCCAAAATTTTAGTGCTTGGCACTGCTAACCCCAGTTATTGGCACCCCTCGTCACCAGTGATTGGCACTACATTCACATAACCTCTTCCAACTTCTGTAATTGCATTAAAACATTGATAAAAACAAATTGTGCATCTGAAAATATGAAATAAATTTTCTAATAATAATTCTAAATTTTGTATTTTATCAATTTTGTTTTTGGACAAGCCAACATCTTTGACAGCAGCTATGAAGCCTAGCCATGTCACATATATGTATTCTTCGGCTTATGTTTTTCTTTCCTCAGAGATACTCTCTGACGGGCAATAGTATGGCAATAAATAAAATAAAAACCATAAATGTTACTCATTTTCTACTTCAAATTAGAAAAATGAATAAACAAATTCAAACATGGATAAATAAATATAGTCAAAATAAATCGCCCACCGATTAAATAAAAACTTTGGCTATTTATAATAACATGAATTCCTGCGTAACATTTAAAACATTGTAAGAAAATATTATTAAACAGAATATGTATAAAGATAATAAAATTCCATTTATAATATAAATGAAACCAATATTTACCTATACCTCGAGGCCTGAAAAGAATAATAAATTATCTGAACAGAACTTTGGAGGTTACGATTACCGGTATATAAATGACAGCTTCATTTATTATAATTGTTAGCTAATTTTTCGTCTACCTAGTAACGACTTTTGTTGTTCCGGCACTTTTAACACTTCATTTTATCAGAAATACGTGAAATGGCTCATGTCAACACAAGGTCTTGAGCACGAAGTAGTATAAGGAGATCCAACTCTAATATACGGATACTTCCCATTTTTCCGTGCCCACTTCCTATAGCATACCAGATAAACTATTGTAGCGCCTCTCGTGAGAAAATTTGAAACTATTGTGTTTTACAATGTCTGCCTCCTTTCGTCGTCTGCTACCGGCTGTCAAAACTGGCGAATAACCTGCCAATGAAAACCATTTTCAAAACTGCCTCCAAAACCTATGTTATAATGGGTTTCCGCAAGAGGCGCCACAATACTTAATCTGGTTTTGCTATAGGATGTGGGCACGGAAAAATGGGGGGTACAATTTTCCGTAATGGCCCATAGAGATGGATCTCCTTATACTACTTCGTGGTCTTGAGATTACATAACCTTACTTTTTTCCGGCGAGACAGGGGTGCTAATGAATGAAATCATTCCCGAATTGCATGGTCTGGTCATTGGCACTGGGGTGCCAACGACTAGAGACCATACTTTTTATATTAATTTCCATTGGCACCCCCCCTAAAATTAATAAATAAATTATTGCCGAGGTTCATTCCTTATTTTGATTATATTGCAAGTATTTCTTTTAAATATTCACAAAAATTGGAACAGATTCACTTGTTCACAACGTTGTTTGAACAAAATTAAAAAATGTTGTCAGCTAAACATTTTCTTTAGAAACCCGGATAAATTCTTGGCACCCTAAGAACTGAAGTGAATTTATTATTTTATAACTAAATTTGACATTATTTTGTATGAATTATATATGTCGGTACACGCAGAAATAATGGTAGAATAAAAATAATACCAGCAAAATACGATAAATGTTAGCATTTTCTTGAAATTTAACAAAAATGAGAGAGGGTGCCAATAACTGGCGCAGTGACAACCACTAGTGCTCTTACCCTATAAGATTTAGTTTGTAGTATTTTCTTGTGGTAGGTTAACCTAACCTGTGTGCATAAGTGTTAAAATGGAAATTATACCATGTTAACAAACTACAAAAGTATTCGGGTTTCATTTGAATAATTCCAAATTGTATATATATATATACAATTTGGACCGAAACCACATATATGTGGTTCAAGAATTTACACGTTTAACATTTTGCCTTTTCGAATCTAAGTTTTTCAAAATTATACATATTTAAATTTAAACCTTTTATTTCTGAATAATTGTATAATAGAGAAGGTTAGAATTGGAATAATTTCATATTAACAAAATCCAAAACTATTTTTAAATCGTTCAAAATTGTACAAATTATGCTTTAAAATGTTCAACCTTTTGTCATTTCAAATTTAAATTGTTCATAATTGTACAATTTTAAATTAAAATCCTGTATACTTAAATAATTGTAAAGAGGAAAAGGTTAACATTAGAATAATTTCGCTTGATAACAAAATTCAAAGAATTCAAATTAATACTTGCTCAAGTATAATTTCATAACACTTAAAATCGCACTTTAGAATTCTCTCTTCTTTACAATTTAGATCAATTGTTCGAAATCAAACAATATCCAAATGAAAATCTCAAGAATCAAAGCAATGTTAAATTGAAAACGTGTAAAGAATAATTACAATGAAACTTCAGAAATAAGGGAATTTCAAATTAAAGCATCGTTTGAAATTCAGGAATTAATCATTAGTTTAAATGTGAATAGCTCAAGCTTTTTATATTTTTAGTTTTGAATTTGTAATAGTAACAGTGTTTTTGGAGTGCCTCATCGAGATAACGTATCTTTTTATGTTTTTGGAAAAGCCAAATTAAAACGCATTTAAATTCAAAATCATTAGACTGAACTGTTAAAAATTTGAAGAAAACTTTAAAGTTCAGAAGTGCAAAAATTTCAAGCTATTTTAAACCTATAAGTTCAAAATTTTCGGGTCGATAAATTTTGAATCTTAAATTAAAAATAAGAACTGCACTTTGTAACTTTCCTGTTCTTCAAATTTCTAATCAAGTTAAATTCTTTTGACAAAACATCTAATAGTTGATATTTTACCCAAAAAAATACGAATATTCAACGAAAAAGGATGACTTTTTAATGAAACAGTTAAATTTTCAACAAAATGATTATATTTTTAACCAAAAATATGTCATTTCAAGCAATAAGGTTAATTTTGTACTGAAAAGACAAAGTTTCATTTAAAAAATTAATTTTGAATCAAAGAAAAAAACTAATTTTGAATCAAAGAGATGAATTTTCAACTGAAGTGATGAATCTTCAAACGAAAAAATTAATTTTTAACAAATTAGTTTGAGTTGCAACCACGTATTTGAATTAAGTATTTTCACTTCAACCATCAGCTAACTTCACTTCGTTGAGTGCTGAGGGGAAAACAATAGATCAAACCCTGGCGGACCGGCCGAACGCAAACATTACGCTACAGCGTAACGGTAAAGTAATGCTAAAGTAATGTTAAAGTAAAATGGCATTATAATTAATAAAGGAAACAAAATTAATATGTAAACTGTTGCAATTATAATAAAACGTTGAAATTTACGTTCACGATCATGCCGCAATTGCAACAAGTTGCTTTTGCAGCATTAAAAAATAAAAAAACATAGTGACCGTCATTGCAGTCGGGCCCCTGCATATTGGCAACCCGCTAACGTGGCTTTAAGTGGGTTGCCAGTCTGCAGGGACCCGACTTGAATGACAGCCACTTTGTTTTTTTATTTTTTAACGCTGAGAAAGCAACTTGTTGCAATTACGGCATGACCATTTAATGTAAATTTTAACGTTTCATTATAATTGCAACAATTTACATATTAATTTTGTTTCCTTTATTAATTATAATGCCATATTACTTTAGCATTACTTTACCATTACTTTACCGTTACGCTGTAGCGTAATGTTTGCGTTCGGCCGATCCGCCAGGGAATGCATTGGGCGGCACTTTATTTAGGGTAATATCTTCATAATGAATAATAATTATTACTATTTTATTATGTCATTGAATAGTTCTTAAAAAATAGGAACTATTTTTCAAATACATTTATATAGAAAAAATTCGTTTTTACGAAGATATTAACAAAATAGGGCAAAAATGGAGCGAATCCCATGCATTTGATCCATTGTTTTCCCCTCAGCAGTTAACGAAGTGAAGTTAGCTGATTATGAAGTGAAAATACCTAATTTTTAAACAAAAAAGATGAATTCTCAAAAAGAAATTTAAAAATTTTGAATTTCAACTAAAAACGATCAATTTTCAGACAAAGATGTGATAGTTAAATTTTCAGTTTATTTTGTTAAGAATAAGCTACAAGAATTTATTTAGTTTCTTCAGAACTTTAAAGCTAAAAAAAACTTGAAAAATAAAAGCCTTATACTACAAAATCAAAACCAGAATATAGTTTTGACAGCACCAGCGAATATTTTTCAATTTCGCGTAAGTGTAGTTAGTATTTTTTCCAGTTTTCTTTCCTATCACTAAATTGATCCCTATAGTAAATAAAAGTGTCATCTAAAATATAATAAAACAAGATAAAAATACCATAACGTAAAATTCAAATTAGCCTTCAGTGATTTAGTTAGATTTATTCCTGAAAGAAACAAATCATATTTGCCATAAACTTATGTTTCAATTCCGTATGATTTTTGTAGGTTATGTATCATTAAACTCATGCAAATAGAAGAAATTGTTCGTCTGAAGAGATTAACAGCCTG
>CAKNXH010002380.1:210006-222204 GCA_932178445.1 Andricus quercusramuli | reverse complement strand
CGTCTACTACTGTTCGTGAACGCTCAGATAACTGATGGACTCCATGGTGAAGAAAAAAACCTTGATCTTTTGACGCTATAAAGTCATTCACCATTTCTCGCACTCCAGCTTCAATCTTAAGTTGGTGCTCAGCTAAGATGTTTTATAACGAGCGAAAAAGGTGGTAATCGGATGGGGCAATGTGTGGAGAGTAAGCCCGATGAAGCAGAATTTCTCATTTTAATTCTTCTATGGTTTGTTGACCACGGAACTTCTATGTGGCCTAGCGTTTTCATTATGTACTGGTCTTCGCCCATGTCCAGAATATTATTATGATCTCTTTTCCTGGATTCTGTTCGGCAAACGGTTCAGTTGAAAAGCGTAACGTTCGCCAGTGTTATTCTTTTCAATTGACCCGTTTGGTGAAAAAAAAATCCAAGAGAAGAGATTATAATCTGGGCACGGACGAAGACCAGTACAGCACGACAACGCTAGGCCAAATAGAAGCCCTAAAATATATACCATGGTATAACCACAGAATATCTATGGGAGAATTCTCAGATGTTTCATGAATATCCTGTGCTGCAATGAGGCAATCACCAAAACGAAATAAAGATACCAACAGAAGCATACAGAAACCCCCTGAGTGGCTGTTGACAATTCCATATAGACCCATATGGACCCGGAAGACTATACGGGTCAATTACGCATTACCCAACACGAAATAAGGACACCCACAGAAGCTTATAAAAACCATCTCGATCACTGTTCATAATTCTATGAAGAACCACATAAACCTGGAAGTCAATGAGAATCAATAAGGCATTCCCCAAAATGAAATAAAATTACCAACAGAAACGTGTCGAAGCCACCTCAGGGACTGTTGGTAATTCCATATATCGTAGAGCCATGTAACCAGGAAGTCTATAAGAATCAATGAGGCATTTACAAACAAAAAAAAGAATAAGATACCAACAGAAACATATGGAAAACACCTTAGTGGCTATTGATAATTCCATATAGAGCCATATGGGCCCGGAAGTCTGTGGGAATCAGTAAGGGATTTCCAAAAATAAAGTAAGGATACCCACAGAAGCTTATAGAAAATACCTCAGCGACTTTTATTATTATATAAATACCTCAGCGATTCCTTTTATATGATATGATTCTATAAGTTCTTTTATGGAGTTTCCACTTTTAGGATAAATACCTCTCTCTTCAAACACCAAATACTCTAAAAATCTCTTCTGTATACTGTCAAATTTCTCAGCATGTGATACAAATTTCTGTAACCATATCACAGATGCATAATCTAATTTTGAAGGTAAAAGGTTATTATAAAATGTTATTCACGTTTCACTTTTCTTAAAACGCACATGGATTCTAATCTACTTAATTGGACGTTATTGATTTCGTAATTAAAAATTATTAGAGTCACAGTTCTAGAGTACGCAATCACTGAAATTTTTTCTGGTTGAAGCGGCAAAATTATTCTTGAAACACAATTCATGGAAATTATCCAGATCATTCTGTAGCTGCACGCAATCACCTATCTATTTCAATCTCTTAAGTATCTTTTTATCATCCGCATATAACATCATTTTTGATGGTATCGTATCAGTTACGTCATTGCTGTGGACAATATAAAAAACACGTCCTAAATTTGAGACTTGCGGGACTCCCGATTTGAGCTGATAAGTTTCAGAAGATTAAACTGCAAACTAAACATAGTGATTCCTATTTTTTGGAAAATTCATAATCATTTTAACCAGATTGGTCAGTAGATTAAGGCTATGTAATTTTAATAATAATAGCTGATGGTTCACCTTACCAAAAACCTTTGAGAAATTTAAATAGACTACATCAAATTGCTTTTCATTCTTTAGCACTTCTAAGGTATACTCTGTGAATTCACTCAAGTTAGTAACTGTAGATTTTCTCGGTACGAACCCGTGCTGCGCAGAATTCAATGATGGTTCTAAATATGAAATAAGAGTATCAGCTGTTTCTTTGGTAATCTCTTTATTTTATTTTCTACTTGCGTAGGAAAAATTTGTATATTGTTCCCAAAGAGATCACACACCCAAAGAGTCACCACACCATCTATCATCTATATCATATTCTTATTTTCCACACAGACGCTTTCAAAGTATTCAAAGTATAATGTTATCGACATTGTCTGTGCGCTCCACAACTCCTTACCGGTCCATGATACGATTTTTAACCACTAATGCTAAGCACTTCACTACCACGACCATACAGAACACAAACGATACATATTGAGGTTAGAAACCCGATAATCACTCCGTCATCAATCTCACTCAAGAATTAGGTCTTTATTCGTCCTTAATTATCCAGATCACTTAGTAGATAATCAAAACACATCCTCCACACACTCACTACCAATATATCCGAAAAATCAGTCAACACTCGCCGCGAAACCGTTCTAATCACAGGCCGCCATTTTGTGAAGAAGGCATAGCGTTTAGAACTAGCGGTTGTAGAATTAAGGGAGTATTAAGGTTTGGATGGATGTTGGTTTGTAAGAAATAATTTTAAGACAAATTCTGTAAAATATGGATGTTGTAAGCGAGGCAATTTTTCAGAGCCAGCAGGCCGAAAAATGAACGTTTATCTATTTATATAATTTTATCAAGTCGCCAAACAATAAATTTGAGATATAACCAAATTTTTTACATTGACAATTATAAAATTAAGAAACTGACGAGAGCTTACTTTTTTTATAAACTATACATTTCTCAATTCGCCCAGCAATAAATGTCAAAAATAGAAAATGTACCAAATTTCCTATTCTCAAGCTTCTGAACTGTGCCCTCTGCAAATTAATTTACAAATTCGAAGTTTATCAAGTCGCTAAACTATAATTTTCGATGATTACAAATATTCCACATTTACAATTCTAAAATTTAAAAAATGGCGAGTGATCACTTTTCGTGATAAATTATACATATACCAAGTCGACAAGCTATACATTTCTGAACTTACAAATTTCCGAATCCAAAATCTCAAAACTTCTGCAAACCAATTTGTAAAATCTAAGTTTCTTAATCTACCAAACAATAAATTTCGATATTACCAAATTTTCCACATTTATAATTATAAAATTTCAGAAATGGCAAGTGTTCTCTTTTCTTTATAAATTATGAATTTATCAAGTCGCCAAGCAATAAGATGTTAAAAATACCAAATGTACGAAATTTCCAATGCTGAAGTTTCTGAATCAGGCCCTTTGCAAATTTATGTATAAATTTTAATTTTATCAATTCGCCAAACTATAAAGGACACTGCACAAAATATGAGTAAAATGCCTTTCGATCAAATTCACTATAACTGCGGGGAAGAATTCTTGATGTGATGCTTATCAAAATTTTGTATGGGCATAACCCCCAATAATCAAGTGTTCAGGTATTAAAAGCTACGGAAGGTAGTAGAGTGTGTTATTCTCGTGCTTACGGTGACCGATACCTACAAGTATATACTTCTTCACAACTGTAGTATGTGTGCAATTATTCAATAATAACGTGTGTAATTCGGTGAGGGGGGGGGGGTGTTGTTGATAGTTCTTTGTGTGTGTTTGAATGCAAGTGTTTGAATGAAGAGAGGAAGTTAGTTTTTGTGATTGACTATGTTGAAAGAGAATGTTGTGCATTGGTTAGTAAGGGAGATGATTAATATACTGTCTGTTGGTGCGAAGATGATAGATATGTTTTATATAAATGGGTACACGGAAGCATATGTATGATGGGAGTACTGGATTGATGTACTAGTAAGTAAGGTTGAAGTGTGTAAAGTGTAGGAGCGGGTAGGGGTTATTGTATTGAATGACTGTATCGGAGGATTAATTTCAAAGGTGCTAGTCATTCGTATGTGATTTCGTGTTATTTTCGAGTGTGTAACGAAGTGTGTTGTATATTGAAACCTTTTTTATGCTTACACTCATTGACTTTCAACCCTCAAACTAAAACCCACACGTATTCACGCACACACATCACGTATTATATAACACAAAAGTAATCAGCCCTACGCCCTCACTTTAACCTACATTTCAATCCATCTTCTTCATTTCCAATTGCACGCATCAACACCCTCTCTTCCTGCTCAGATTTGTACTTACTCACGCATTCATTACATATCCACCCCTTCTTGCTAACACCATACTAACCCCTTGACTCTCCCACATAACAATTCTGCATGCAAACACTTACACTCAAACACACACAAAACACTCCTAACACGCCCCCCTCCCCCTACTCACTCTCTTACACCGTTACCCACCCTTTTCACTTACAGTTGCACTCTCTGACTCATCCTCTCACAAAACACGAACGACCTACACACACAACAAATACCCCCCTCCCTCAAACACACTCACACAAAAGCTCACGTGATTTCTCTTGTCCATACCCAATCTTACACGAATAACACTGTAGTTGTGTAGAAGTACATAGTTGTAGGTATTTGTCACCACAAGTACGAGAATAACACACACTGCGACCATCCGGAACTTCTATTACATGAACACTTGATTTTTGGGGGTTAGGCCCATAACAAATTTTGATCAGCATCAAATCAAGAATTATTCCCCGAAGTTATAACAAATTCGACCGGGAGGCCTTTTACTAATATTTTGTGCGGCGTTCTTTTTGATATAATAAAATTTTTCACATTGACAATTCTAAAATTAAAAAACTGGCAAGAGTTCACTTTTTCATCAATTATAAATTTCTCAATTCGCCCAGCAATACATTTCAAAAATAGCAACTGTACCAAATTTCTAATTCTGAAATTGCTATATTGGACGCTCTGCAAATTTGTCTAATGATTTAATCATAAATTATAACTTTATCAAGTCGCCAAACTATAAATTTCGATATTACGATATTTGGATATTTACGTCCGACTAAACAAGTAAGTGTAAATATGCGATATTGAAGATGCTTCAATTATGTTCGTTATTTTTGCTCGTTTCTAAGAAATTTTAACTATCCTGTATTAACTAATCGCAAATTACGTAAATTTACATTCTTGTTTAATATAAAAGTTACATCAATTACACTATTAAAATTGATATTTTTTTGTTTAATTTTTGACCATTAATAATATATTTATCATTCTCGAATTCGATGTCAAAATTATAACACAACGGGTTGGGTCTTATAAAATGATACACATACCTAAATTAAATTCCGATTATGTTGAGCTGATTTCGACCATTTCATAATTAGATTCGACTTAAACGCATCTCAGGGTACCATCGTATCTGACTTGGCCTAGCGAACCTATTCTATTGTGGTGCTCCGCGTCGAGCGAGCTCGAACTCGAAGCTCGGCCAAGCGCTGTGGTGCTCAACCGGAGGCTACTGTGTATGCACGCGCGATGGTACGTTTAAAATTTAAATGGCTCTGTTCCCACCTCCTTATCCACCGGAGGCTACTGACTGTGTACGGTGCGGTAGTAATGCAATGTACGTAACGTTAACGTTAACGTTTACAATTGTTGGCTAACTGTAATTGCAAAGTAACGTACGTTAAATAAATAAATGAATACATAACTGAATAATTAAATGATCGAATAAATAAATGAATAAATAAATAAATAATTAAATAAATGAATGAATGAATAATTAAATAATTGAATTGTTGAATAAATAAATGAATAAATAATTGAATTTGGTCAAAAATTCAACTTTTTTGTTATACTTTCTTTTTTTATAGAAAAATCGTCTTTTCGGATTGAAAATTTAACTGTTTGGTTGTATTTTTTCTTTGTTAACTAAATAACTTTTTTCCCCGAAAATTCAACTCTTCTGATGAAAATTTCACTTTGTAGTTTAAAAATTCAACTATTGGATTAAAAAATAATTTTTCTGTTGAAAAATCAACTTATTTTAAAATAATCAATTTGTTAGTCTGAAAACTCATATATGAAGGTTGAAAATTTGAGTGTTTGAAAATTAAAGATGTTGTTGAAAAGTCATCTTTTTCAGGGTGTCTAGTGATCAGGCATTTTGAAATTCCCTGTTTTTTCCCGATTTTTTCCCGGTCAAAGATTGTTTCCCCGACCAAGTTTTATATGTCACTTTGTGATTTTCAAAAGTCAACGTATACATAGAAATAGGAATTTTAACATAATATATATAGAAAAAATCTGCTCCCTGCGCAAGTACACTCTCATCACGATATAGGACTTTTGAAATTATAGGTTAAACCATCAAAAACTGAAATTTAATAATTGTAACTTCTCTTTTTTTGAAGCTCCTTCGGCTATAAAGAACACATTCTCATCACGAGTCTCGTGCGAAATAAAGGTTAAAAACGAGTCTATTTATTTTTTGTGTGGCTTGTATCGTTTTTCGTAAGGATAAATTGTTCGAATTTCCGAGTACTACGAATAGCCGTACATAGAATTTTCAAATGTTGAAAGAAATGGTTTAAAAATTTTGAAAATACTATAACTTTTTGAATTTCTATCCAAAATAGCTGGCCAAAGAACGTGTCCTTTTCTTTCAGGCCTTAAAAAAGTGTGAAAGCTCAATCCAACCTGATTATTTTTTCGAAAGTTATCGTGCCTACAGACAGACCGACTACACACTACAGACAGACAGCTTCTTAAATATCATTTTTTCTGACTCACGGAGTCTCGAAACGTGGCGATTTAATGAAAAATGACTACGTTAAATTTCACATAAAACCAATACCTTCTCATAAGAATGAGAATGTAGAAAAATAATTTTTTTATTTCTTTGATGTCATTTTTCACGATTAAAACCAAAACTACGGCAACATCGGGACGATTTGACTCAACCTCGTTATTTTGGTCGGGCGCCACCGAGTTTTCTTCATGACATTCGGAAACCGGATTCTGTCGCGTGGCCATTGTGCGTGTTGATGACCTACCGCGACCGCGAACTGGCGTGCTCGGTGAGCGAATCATGATCTACAAGGAAAATAGGAACGCGTTTTCAACGACAGAAAGGCGATCGTCCTCATATTTGAAGTCGAGTTCGATTAAATTTATTGATATTCGGAATGATGCCCGGATTACAATATTTGTTTCCAACCCCGTTCGTGTTCAAGGGTAATGTACAAAGCTGGGGGGGAGACCAGTTTAACCGTGTTTGTGTAAAAGGGTACAGCGGAGATCGCGCGAGGGGGGGGGGCGGGCGATGACTACGTTGGAAATAAGATCGTCCTCGTATTTGAAGTCGAGTTCGAGTAAATTTATTGATACTTGGAATAAAGCCCAGATCACAACTTATCGAATTGGGGGAGGGATAAAAAGTTAAAACAGTGCACGCCGAACATTACTTGAAGCCCGTACAGGGGACCAGGAGAACCTTCCCAGGAAACTTCCGGTCGGGATGTAAATAGTATCCTCGTCTCCAGCGAACAGCGTAGAGGGAGACGGTAACGTTCTAATAGGACTAAAAATCAGCTCTGGTACGGATACGGGACAAGTGGTAAACCGGGAACCGTTGACGGATTCTGCACTGGCACCTCCGGGGTGTCCGACGAGGAACGTTGAGGTGTTTCTAAGCGCACGGCAGACTCCTCGTGCGTGAGGGCGGTAGCACGAGCAGCCTTTGCCTCACGGCGAAGGGCGCTTTGTCGAGGCCCCTGACCCATACGTTTCCTTTTGACCGCAGTTGATGCGGTTCTTATCCCGGAATTTGTAACCGACTTTGTATTTGTGGGAAGCATCTAAAAAAACAACAACAAAAAACCGCGAATAAGTTCTATCGAAAAATCAAAATAAACGCGCGAGTCAGCGGAACGATTTAGAGAGGAATAAAAGAAAAGTAGTTCCGTGTTGGAGGGGGGGGGGGAATAAACCGATAGTGGTGGTTACATTATCGCGACAATTTCCGAACACCCAAACAATCAATAAAAGAATTTACCATTGTGCACACATCAAGATTGGGGGGGGGGGGCAAAGGTGACACAAATGCTACGTTTTTACCCGGTAGATATAACAAGTAGTCAATACACAATGGTTAGAACAGAAAATATATCACTGGACACACATTAAATCAATAAGAACTCAAGTCCTGGTTATCCTGTCCCCAAAGAAGTTCAGTTTAACCAGTTCGAAAGAAGCATAATGAGTCAAAACAAGTGTTTATACGGATAAGACAAACCAATATGAAAGAGAAGGTAAAAATAAAAATATAAGAAAAGTATATGAAGATTTATCACGACACGAAATCAGTAACTACATCAGGTCCCTGTTATCCCGTTCTGCTAGTCCGGTTTAATAGGTTCAAGGTGGTACGGAAAATGGATGGAAAGACAAGAAAAAAAAAATGAAAAATGAAGAAAAAATGAAAAAAAAAAATGATTCCGGTACGGTAACGAAACTCGGCCTGATACTGGAAGAAGCGTTAGATATTTAGATAACTGCGATCTCTCGGCGACGGTGAAGCTCCGGAATGGTTTCGAACTTTGGAAATGCGATTCTTATTTTGAGAGCGCCCGGCCTGATACTGGAAAAGCGTGTAGGTGTTTTGAAGTCTGGATGACTATGAAGCCCTGGAAAGGAGTCCGGGTCGTGGAAATGAGAAGAGTCCTATTTTTGAAGAACACGCGATTTTTATTTCAAACTAATACACAATGTAGCCGCACAGAGAAAAATAACCGAATGGTTTCGAAGTCGAAGATCAACTGTTTTCTCGTCCGTCGTACGTAGGCGGACCCGAGAGCAGGACGCTCTCCGCATGGAGGGCGGGTGGAACCCAGGCCGCTGATTGGCCAGTTACGAGAAAGGAGAGAGAATAACGTGTAGTGGGAAACGTTCCCAACGTCTCTCCGAACGTTGAGCGCCTGAACCTATCTAAAATACTAAAATGGAATTTTAAGAAAAATAAAAATTAAGTTATATATAATAATACATAAAATCAGCAAATTGTCTATTTGACAGAATTCGACTCAGCCAGATCGAATCAAATTTTTTCAAACCCTTCAATTCGAACTAGGCAGTTCGAAAGTAAAATCTTTCGACTTTCCACTCGCCTCAAATTCGGCTTCAGTCCGCGACAAAAGCTACAAAAAAAAAACATTCGACACAATTAATTAGTCTATTAATTAATAAAATTGACTTTTTGCAGGACCACCGTCTATCATTTGCTCACCGCAGTCATGTTCTGCGATGGAGGAAGATTCTGTTACGCTCACCTGTTCTTACAATGGAATGGAACCGGCAGTGACGCACGTTAGATGGCTCAAAGATGGTGAACCCGTGAAGGAATCAGGTGGTCCATCTAGACATCGCATAAGTGATCATCTCGGAAATGTAACATTACACTTCAGAAACGTTGGTCTAGAAGATGAGGGCACATACATGTGCAAAGTTTTCACCAAAGGATTCAAGAGTATTTTTACGGAAGCTGCGACTCTAACTGTTAAGGAAAAATTGAAGTTTTCTCCACAGCCTGTTAGCAGACGTTTAGAACGTGGCTCAACTTCGAAAGTTTCTTGTAAAGCTCAAGGTTCTACAAATCCAAGTGTAAAATGGATTACAAATGGTGGAAAAGAATTCGCTAGACACGTTCAGGATATCAACGGCACCCTTCATTTCAATGGTGTTTTGAAAACTGATAAGGGGCAGTATACGTGCATAGCGACCAATCCGCAAGGTTCCATTAATCACACCATAATTGTAGACGTCGTAGGTAAGTAAACGGTAACACTACTTCTAGAGTATTATTAATTATAATGCCTCGAAACTCTTTGAAGTAGGCGAATTAATACAGGATGATTCGTAACCTATGATTCATCGAAGGTCGATAAAACTAATTGAAATTTATCGAAAATAAGTTATACGATCAGGGCCCGTACGCTCGAATTTATATGGAGTCTTTTGTATGCTTTTTTTTGTTCATATCAAAAAACGATGTGCATAAATTCAAGCAGAAGGGTACAATTTTAGGTTTTTTATGATCATCGTTCGTTCTACTTACAGGGCGAAACTTACATGAGCAAAAATATAGTGTATAGGTACACGGAGAAAAAAATCGCACTCTTATAGTAGGCTGAGCTCTTAAGATTACAGCACAAAACTTCACGTGCGAAATTGGTACGGATTCCTACCAATATTGGCATCAGGATAGACAATTTTAGCATTAAATGGATCATATCAAAAAGAAACTTTGCCTCACTAGGGTTATAAGAAAACCCAACCTCTTAGAGTATGAGTACTCTTGCAAAAGCGATGTTAGGTCACGCGTACCGGTCCTCGCTGTGAAGCTAGGTTCGCAAGTAGGCGTGGCCAAATACCTCTTTTGTGAGAGTACTCATACTCTAATAGAGTGAGTTCTTTACAAATATAGCAAGGCGAAGTTCTTGCTATTTTCGCGAGGGATAACGGCTTCAAAAGCATTGAATGAAACCTGCGACAAAAGCATGACTAGTGTTCTTACTATTATAGCCATATTTTTTTCTCCGTGTACTATTAAGCTAAATCTTTCTCGCGGTGAACGTAAACTTATAGTTAGTCTAGTTAGGATAGTCTTGTGCAGCCGTCGGTTACGGACATGTCTATTCGCTCCGATTCAGTTTTTTGAGATTCCTGCAGTATCTCAGATTTTTCTGTATATAAAGTTGGTATATCGTAAAAGTGCTTGTGGCCGGTTTGTATGTGACTCTTAACTTTTTTTAAATTCATTTAATTGTTTCTAATCGGTGCAAGCTTCTTTAAAATAGTTACTTATTGCGTTTCAATTATGGTACCATGGGAGCATGTCCGGAGTGCAACGTAGTGATTTCAAGAGGTGGTCCTGAGGTTATAGCCTGTGTTAAGTGTGTCTACCTCTGCGGCAGTTAATACCAACCCTGCTACCAATTGTGAGATCAGTGATTCTTGTGACGTTGAAAATGTAAATTCCGTACCCTTTACTCCCACATCTGTCAGCGCACCTGCTCTACCGTCGGGTTTCATTTAACTTTTACGCCAATTGGTCTCGGAGGCCCAAACTGAGATTCTAACGAGATTCAGTGAATTCGAACCCCGACAACAGGATTTTAATGAAAAGTTAAACTTTACCTTTTTGGAAATAAAGAATGACCTCTTCAATAACACTCGTCGTATTGTGACTCTTGAAGCCAGCTCTAAAGTACAAACTGAGGAAATTTGTACCGTTCAAAAGGAAGCTAAAGACCTTAAGGCTAAAGTGGTTGCGCTTAAGCATGCGCATAATATATATGATCAAGCGGCTTCACATACTAAGCTTGAAATTCACGGTGTTCCAATGAAGCCCAACGAGGACCTTATGGCCAACGTCGAGTCGATTGCCAGGGTTCTTGATGTACCAATTGCTAAGAATGAAGTTGTCAACATCTACCGAATTATCAAAGCACCATCTCTCACACAACCTACTACGCCTCCGATCATCGTAGTCAAATTCAGTCGCCAAGATCTACGAGATAAAATGATAGAGAGACGTAAAGTCAAAAGAGATTCTTCTACATCGGATCTTGGATGGACCGGAAATGAGAAACGCTTTATTTATCTCCGAAAGGCCTTAACTCCTCTCAACAGGAAAATCTATGCTATTGCTCTCGGTCTTCGAAGAGACAAGAAAATCAAATATCTTTGGATTTCTGGGGGAAGAATTTTTTGTAGAAAGAAGGACAGTTCGTCGAGAATACACCTTGAAAATCTACAATCTGTAGAAGGACTTCAATAGCAACCATGGGCTAAGTCCAATTTTTTTTTAATTTTCTCCGACTAACCTTGGAATTAATTTTACACAAGTGCTACTACTATCTAGCTACATGTGTTTCTTTGATTTTCGCTCTGCAAAATATATTAATCTTGTTTATTTGCATAAAGAGGTGCTTAAAGGACCCCGCACCAAATGCATTTGGGATATGTTGTAGATCATGACATCCCCGATAAAAAGTTCTTATGCCAAAAAGGCAAAAAGTGGACAGTTTTTCGTCCGTATCACCCGAAAGGTCGTAATAAATGCCGTTTGGGAGAATCGCTGCATAAACTGCGGGACTTTGGTGCCAAATTGATTTATCATGTCCAGAACACTGACCTTTTGCTATTTTGTAGTTTACGACCACTGTTAGAAGTTTTCATGACTCAGGGTTAAAAATGACTAAGTTTTCGTCCTTACCTAGTCAAAAGTCATCGTTAAATATATATCCTTCTACGTGACCTCCTTTAAAAGGACTTGATGCCCCATGGTCAAAAAGT
>CAKNXH010002380.1:198572-209996 GCA_932178445.1 Andricus quercusramuli | reverse complement strand
CTACGTGACCTCCTTTAAAAGGACTTGATGCCCCATGGTCAAAAAGTTGATAGTTTTCCGTCCCGATCGCGTCAAAGGTCGTGTTAAATGCCCATCAGGATAATCGCTGCAGAAACACTGACCTTTTGCTGTTTGGTAATTTACGACCGCTGTTAGAATTGTTTATTACTCAGGGTAAAAAAATGACCAAGTTTTCGTCTTTATGGAGTTAAAAGTCGACTTTAATTATATTTCCTTATACGTGACGTTCGTTAAAAGGATAGAAACGCAAAACTGTCCACCTCTTGACCTTGGGCCATCAAGTCCTTTTACGGAGGTCAAGTGGAAGGAAATATAATTAGAGTCGACTTATGACTCTACAAGGACAAATACTTGGTTCTTTTTTTACCCTGAGTCATGAACACTTTTAACAGGGGTTATAAACTGCAAAATAGCGGAAGGTCAGTGTTCTGGGAATGATATATCAATATGGCACCAGAGTCTCGCAGTTTCTGCGGCAATTCTTCTGAAGGGCTTTTAACACGACCTTTGACGCGATAGGGACGAAAAACTGTCCACTTTTTGACCTTGGGCCATCAAGTCCTTTTGACGGATGTCACGCATAAGGAAATATAATTATAGGCGACTTTTGACTAGTTAAGGACAAAAACTTGATCATTTTTTGACACTGAGTCATAAACACGTCTAGCAGTGGTCGTAAACTACAAAAAAGCAAAAGGTCAGTGTTCTGGGCATGATATATCAATTTGGCACCAAAGTCCCACAGTTTATGCAGCGACTCTCCCTAACGGCATTTATTGCGACCTTTCGGGCGATACGGACGAAAGACTGTCCATTTTTTGTCTTTTTGGCATAAGAACTTTTCATCGGCATAAGAACTTTGCATCAAATTTTTCATTCAAAATTTAGGAAAATCCACCAAGACCTTTTTTCAATGCATTTGGTGCGGGGTAATTTCTTTATGATATTATTATTTTTGCCAATTTGAAGCCCGTAAGTGAATATATCCACAATATTTTTCAGGTTTTTATACCTTGTATACATGTATCTTCAGATAGCAAACTTGATCTCATATTTAAACTAGTAGCTTTCAATCTTGATTTTGGTCTTTTTGAGAATAATTGCATAATACTTGGATTATTTGTGTGCCTTTGATACCTCAAATGTTCTTATTTCATTATAATATGCATAGCTCTCCAGATATTCCTATGTCGATTTACGAAATCATGTCCACTTTTGTTGAGAATTTGTCTAGCGACATACGTCACTGTTGTCGAAACTGTTTATTATCACTTTTGTATCTTTTTTATTTGTACTCATGACCGAATTTCTAATTTAAATTGTAATCACTTAGTTTAGGGTGTGTTGATAATTGTTCTTTGTCTCAGGCAATTTTTACGCGAGCTGTGTAAGTTTTTCACTTTTGAATTGTTTTTTATGCAATGTTTTTCCTAATATATCCATGGATACCTTGAGTCATATCCAAATATACCCTCTAGCCTCATTACAATTGACAACTATTCGCTCTTTCGAAGAGACAGAGACGAGAGAAGGGGTGGTGGAGTATGTCTTTTCCTGCATGATAGTCTTGGTTGGACCATGGTTGATGTGAGTCCAGTAGCAACTTATCCCACGACCGAGTTCCTCTTCGTTGAAGTTCAGTCAACTTCTGGTAGTGTTTTAGTGGGGATGGTCTATACATCACCCAATGCCTCCTATGGCACTAAGCTAGAATCGATCATTTTTTCACTTATTCCTAACTTTAATAACACTATACATACTGAAAATTTAAACACCAACTTAAATCTCACTTCCAATCATTCTAAATATCTAACATCCTTAGTATACTCTTCGGGACTCTCGATTGTACCTCATGATTCCACTCACCATACTGACCGTTCCAGTATTCGTATTGACTTAATGACTGTGGACGATATGGATAAGGTTGTCTCCTACGAACAACATGCTATTCCTTTTCTCTCTAATCACGACTTGAATAAAATGACCTTTAACTTTTCTTCTAATTTAAATTCAAAGCCAACTCAAAGACAGGTGTGGAATCTTTCTAAAATTGATGAACGTACATTCCACAAACATCTAATGACGTATGAATGCGAAAAAATCTTACTAGATACAGATATAAATAATAAAAGTGACGCTCTGACTAATTACCTACTCACTGCACATAGAGACAAAAACGAGGACACTTGGCATCTCCTTAGACGTTTACACATAATCCCGCCCAAGCACGAATCTATAGATAGTAATTTTCAGCCTGATGAACTTCTTAATACTTTTTTACATTCCCAGTTCCCGACTTCACATCCTCATCTTCCACTACCTCTCTTAATTCAACATTTAATGACTATGACTTCTTTTTCGATGACATCACACCTGAAATACTTTTGGAAAAAAACACTTGAAATCAAATCAAATACCATTGGAACTGATGGAATATCAATTAAAATGATTAAACTTGCACTTACGATTATCTTTCGTATCCCACTGCATGTTTATAATGATTCCCTTCAGGTCGGTATGTTCCCAGATATCTGGAAAAAGGCTGTTATTTGCCCAATTCGCAAAATTTCCAAACCTACTACCCCGAAAGACTTCCGGCCAATTTCGATTTTATGTGCACTCTCTAAACCACTTGAAAAAATTGTTCGACCCGATACAATCAGGTTTTCGTGCAAAATATAGTACTCTTACTGCTTCCCTTAAGGTAACGACGGATCTCAAATTAGCAATGGATAACAGGCAGATAACGATTGTTGTTCTGTTTGATTTTTCGAAGGCAATTGATATGGTTAATCATAATTTACTCCTACAAAAGTTGACATCTTTTAACTGGTCAATCTCTGTCATAAAATGGTTTTAGTCCTATTTTAATAATCGGTCTCACAGAATTATTAATAGTAGTGGTGGGCTTTCTGACTGGGGTGAGGCAAGTGTGAGGTTCCTCAGGGTTCCATTCTGGCATCCCTCCTCTTCAATTTGTTCACATCTGACCTTGGAAGTGAACCTCAACATTGCAGCTACCACAAATATGCTGATGGTTTCAAAATTTATTCATCGGGACCAATTTCTTCACTAAATGGATAACTTGTTTCAGTCCAGGAGGGTATTGATCGTGTGATCCTCTGGGCCTGGAAGAATGCACTTACTCTTAACCCGGGCAAAACTCAGGCAATTGTTGTGGGACCTACTTCATCTCCGTCAATTGAAACTTTGACAACTTTTCCACTACTTCGTATCGAGAATCTCGCTATCCCTTTCTCGGAAGTAGTTAAAGATCTGGGATATTTTCATAACCGTTCCTTATCTTGGAAGGAACAGGTACAGAGCATCTCGAGGAAAACATACAGTATTCTACAGCAACAATATAGGAATAAGGACTCTTTACCTACCTCTACGCGGATACTTTTGGTTAAGAGTCTTATCCTGCCTCAATTTGACTATGGTTGTTTGGTATACGACGGTTTGTCCGACGATTCAAATTTAAGGCTCGAGCGTGCGTTAAACGCCTAAGTCCGCTTTATCTTATTCAGATTTTCTTCTGACCCAAAAAAACAACGTTTAGGATGCCGATCTGACCGAGGCTACTATGAAATACACAGACGAACTGAACAGAATTGTTATTTTTCCACTTATATATAAGTCTGAGAACTTTAGATTGTTTAAATGTTGTCAATAGGGCTATTTGCAATATCTGTACATAAATCGACATTATTCAGATTTTTTTCTGAACCATAAACACAACTCTTAGGATGCCGACCTGACCGATGCTAGTACGAAATACACAGACGAACTGAACAAAATTGTTATTTTTCCACTCATATATAAGTCTGAGAACTTTAGATTTTTTACATTTAGTCAATAAGGCTATTTGCAATATCTGTACAAAAATCGAAATTATTCAGATTTTTTTCTGAACCAAAAAAAAACAAAAACTTTTAGGATGCCGAGCTGACTGAGTTCACTATGAAATACTCTGACGAACTCAACAGAATTGTTATTTTTCCACTAATATATAAGTCTGAGAACTTTAGATATTGTTAGAACGAGGTACTATCCATAGATCTTTAAGCAAAACAACAGAACTGACATAAAACTGTAATTTATTTGCTACCCTTACTAACGTTGCGGATGACGTACTCGCGTGACCGTAGGTAACGAAACAACTGAATGATCCGAGAGACACACAAGGCCCAAAAGACGAGCGAAGCGACGTTGCCACTTAGCAGTGACGAGAACAGCGTTGCCACAACCAAATTATCCACACAAACTAAGTTTGTCTCACACGTGCACAAAAGTCACTACGTTACAACACTTCTTCTCAAGCTGAGTTTGTAAAATTCAGCATCTTCGCAGGTCCAAGTCCCAGCTTCTCAAAACATTTTCGGAGCTTCGGACCAGGCAGTCCTTTTGTCAGCACGTCCGCTAACATTTCTCCAGTGCACAGGTATCCAGGTGTACCTGATCTCATTCCAAAGCTTCCCGGACTAAATGGTGTCGAATGTCGATGTGCTTCGTTCAAGAGTGGAATACGGGATTTCTTGCCAGCTTCTGAGCCCCCTGATTGTCATTAAAGATAACGACTGATGAATCCTTCCGTGCTCCCAGCTCCTCTAGGGATCTTTTGAGGTATATTGCCTCTTCGGTAGCTTCTGTCAGAGCCATGTACTCCGCTTCCGTACTAGAAAGCGCAACTGTCCGTTGCTTCTTCGCTTCCCAACTGATAGGACCTCTTCTCAGAATAAATGCAAATCCGGTGTAGGAGCGCCTATCTTCGAGACATGCTCCCCAGTCAGCATCAGCAAATCCTTGCAGATCCTTATTGCTTCTCTGGAAACGTATTACATGGTTCAGTGTACCTTTCAAGTACCGAAGTACTCTCTTGCCAGGTTTGAACAGCTTTGCCCATGAATCCATTGGTGTCCCACTGGTTTCGAATCCTCCATTCCGAAACGTTTCAGACTCTGTAAAATTTGGTTCCTTTGAGGCATGGAAATCTCGTCAGCAGCATGAGTAAGTTCAAAGCCTAGACGATGTTGAATCTTCCCAAGATCTTTCATCTCGAACTCTTGCATTAGACTGATTTTCATTTCTGCTATCCACTCTTCAGTCTGCGATGCAATAACGATGTCGTCTACTTGGATGGCCATTAGCAAAATGTCCTTTTCTCGTCTTCCTACGTAAACACATGGATCAGCCGCCAAGGGTGTCATTCAAATTTTTGGCAGCTTGCAGTCCAACTTTTTATACCATTGTCTTCCCGCTTATCGAAGACCATACAACGCCTTCCGCAGCAGGCACGCTTTGCTCAAATCCCCATCTCGTTGAAGATCCTTAAGCATTTTTCTTGCTTTTGTGTTGGTCATTCCCTCGCCTCCCTTGTCCAGAGCTACTTGTTGAAAAGCTTCCTCGAGGAGGTCTGGAAGTTCCATGTATATTTTCTCCTCCAGCTCTCTGTTCAAAAACGCAGTGGTCATCCACCTGATGTGACAGCTACGGTGACACGAATCGAACTCAACCGTGCAACAGGTGCGAAAGTTTCTCAAAAGTCGTCAACAGGCTTCTGAGTGTAGCCTTTTGCTACAAGTCGTGCCTGCCTCTTCTCTACACTTCGGTTCGTTCCTTGTTTATTCCGTAAGACGATTCTGCAACCAATCACATTTTTGTCGGAGGGCCGATTCACAATATCCCATGTTTCATTTTTTACTAATGAACGACACTCTTCACGAATAGACTCCATCCATTCGTTAGATTCAGGTCCACTTAAAGCTTCCTTTATTGGAATTTCAGCCATTCCACAGCAACGTTCTGAACTGCAACCGGTGCTTGCCGGACCTCTTCTTCACGATCCTCTTCGTCCGATTATTCCGCAGCTTCCGGCCCATTCTCTCGATGAATCCCGTTCTGACGATCTACAGGTTCAACAGACTTCAAGGGAATAATCACGTTTCCTGTATCATTCGAAGATTCTTCAATTTCTGTAGAGTGTTCTTCCTTCTCCAGCAAAACTTCCGTGATAAAATCCTCAAAAGTCCCCTGGGCTCGAGGCTCATCGACGAATCCCAAGTCTCGTGTTGAATCAATATTCCTAATTGAGGGAATCCAGACCCGATACGTCTTCGACTGCTCAGAAAAGCTTCACTCCCGAATGTTCTCCTATACTTTTCAATGGGCATCTGTTTCGTACACGTTTGGCGGTTGCAATCGCCTCAGCCCAAAGGATGGTGACAGGCCCGACGCAATCATCATACATCTGGCCATTTCCACCAGAGTTCTATTTTTCCTCTCCGCCACAGTGTTTTGTTTAGGGGTGTGTGTGACAGAGAGCCTTCTCTTGATATAGTGCTGAGCCAGAAAATCGTCGAAGTCCTTATTGCAATACTCCTTTCCATTATCTGACTGTAAATGTTTTATTTTCTTACCGCACTGATTTTCCGCTAAAACCTTGTAGTCTTTGAATGCAGGCAGGAGATCGCTCTTCTTCATTAGAAATCTAACTTCGCACCATCTCGAGTAGTCGTCAGTAAAAGTTGCAATATATCTTGCTCCGCCTATGGATTCCACCCGCATGGGCCCGCAGACATCCGTATGTACGAGGACAAGTGGTTCAGTACTTCGCGTTGACTCCTTTGGAAAAGGCGTTTTGGTGAACTTCCCTTTCAAGCATACTTCGCAAGTAGGAAGACTCACTTCCCCCTCTACCTCTGCTCCCACTATTCCCCATCCTTCACGACTCTCTTCAAGACTCTCTCTTTCAGATGACCCATGCGCTGATGCCACGTGCCAAGCTTTGTTTTTGGAGCCTTTCCTTTCACTGTTGCCGCACTTTCCACAATTTCGGGCACTTACTATAGATCGTTCAGACGAACACATACCTTAACGTCACCACGCTCGTCACGAATTTCTACGCCAGTTTTATGAAATGTCACGGTACATCCTCGGTCTGTGATTTTCGCAACTGACATCAAATCAGTTCGCAGATCAGGAACATAAAACGCATTTTCAAGATTCGAAATCTTATCTTTGCGGCCGTTAGTTACCAGTAGTCGAACTGTGCCTTTCGTTTTAACTTCCGTAGATGCACTGCTAGCGAGATACAACGAGCGTTGCATTGGTTCTTCCATAGACTGAAACAAAGCTGTGTCGTGGCACATATGTGACGTACAACCACTGTCCAAACATCATTTACGCGAGGAAACACACGATTTGACGTTGAGCGCGGATTGAACTTCACAAGCCGCGGTAGTCACAAGATAACTAACTTCTTCCACTTTCTTAGCGTTATCAGCGTTCTTGTCCTTACCACACTGTGAGGCTTTATTTCAGACCTTTTCACACCGAAAACACTCGAACGGAAATTTTCTGTCACTGTCTGATTTTTTGTTATTCGATTTCGCAATCAACGCGTTTTGACCGCTATCCCGACGTTGAGCCTTTCGCGCATCATTTTCCTCGATTATTTCCATCTTCAGCGTTTCCGGAGTCAGCAATTCGTCACGTGACTTGACTGCGCAACGAAAGTTCTCGTAGTTTTCCAGCAAACTATACAGTAATAAAATAGTTAGAAGATCATGAATTATATCGACCTCCATTTCCTCCAATTTATCGACTGCATAAAAAAATCTCGAAATATGATAGCGCACGTCCTCACCTTCTTGAATTTTGTGTGAGATGAGTTGTTTTAACAACGTTGCTTTCCTGGCAGGTTCTTTAGATTGATAAAATGAGTGCAACTTCACCCAAAACAGCGTTTGAAGTTGCGCCTTTTATCTGCTTCAGTTCCGAAGGACTAATCGCCAGAATCAGGCCTGAACGTGCTTTCAGGTCTGTTTCTTCCCACTGATCAGCCGCACGCTCTGCCGTTGCATCTCCTGCCATTACCACTGGCTTGGGCTTCTTACCGTTCACATAAACCCACACGTCATTCTCAATCAGCAGTGCTCCAATCTGAAGCGTTCAAGTGTCATAATTGTCCTTTCCTAAAGGTTCCGAACGAACTAAGTGCTCCGAAGCCATTCTGATTCCCTTTCAAAACACTTCACAAAATACGACGCTTTCACTCACTCACACGGCGTCACACTACACAAAGCGAAACAACGCCATGCCACTCACTGCTTTCGTTTAACGTTTTTACGTAATCCAAAACGATCATGGAGCTCATAACCTGTTAGAACGAGTTACTATCCATAGATCTTTGAGTAAAAACAACACAACCGACATCGAACTGTAATGCATTTGATACCCTTACAAACGTTGCGGAAGATGTACTCGCGTGACCGTAGGCAACGATACAACTGAAGGGTCTGAGAACTTTAGATTTTTCACATGTTGTCAATAAAGAGATTTGCAATATGTGTACAAAAATCAGCATCCATCAGATTTATTCCTGAACCAAAACACAACTCTTAGAATGCCGATCTCACCGAGGCTACTATGAAATACACAGACGAACTGAACAAAATTGTTATTTTTCCACACACATATACAGGGTATTTTTTTTAACTTGAGACAACGAAATATCTAAAAAAAATACGCATCCTACGGAAAAAATGTCTGGAATAAAAACTTTTTATTTTCGAGGGGGAAAAAAGATTCTTAATTTCGGTGAGTCCCCTTGCCTCTCACCATCCATCGGGGTGCTTGATTTCAGTGAGTCCCCTTGCCTCTCACCACAGGGATTCTTGATTTCGATTAATTATTTTACAATAAGTGCTCAAAATGGTGTCCTCGCACTTCGATGCACTTGTTAATCCGAGCTTTAAAAGATTCCACACAACTGCGAATTGTGTCTGGTGATATTTGTGCACAAGCAGACCTGATTCGCTCGATCATGTTATCACGAGTTGTGGGCACTTCTTGATACACGCGATTCTTTAGATAACCCCACAAATAGAAATCCGGCGCCGTAAGATCTGGCGATCTGGCAGGCCAATTTACTGGACCTCCTCTACCGATCCATCGTCCATTGAATTCGCGATTGAGTACTTCCCTCGCGATTGCCGAATAATGTGCTGGACAACCGTCATGTTGAAACCACATGTTGTGTCGCACTTCCAAGCTTAGGTCTTCCAGCAATATTGGAAGTTGATTTCCTAAAAAGTAACGATATTTTTCACCGTTCAAATTTCCATCAATAAAATACGGACCGATAAGTTGATCTCCAATTATTCCACACCAAACGTTCACGGACCATGGACGCTGATGCTCAACTTCACGCAACCAATGTGGATTTTCTACACTCCAATAATGCATGTTGTGCCGATTAACGATACCATGGTTTGTGGAAGACGACTCGTCTGTGAAGAGTACTAAAAACAAGAAATTCGGGTTTTCTTGTATCAACTGAACCGCCCATTGACAAAATGTCACTCGGTTCTGAAAATCATTTCCATGGAGTTCTTGATGCAGTGAAATATGACACGGATGATAATTATTACGTTTTAATACCTTCCAAACACTGGATAGAGACACTCCAGAATCGCGGCTTAGTTGGCGAGTACTAACATGAGGGTCATGAGTGACTGCAGCTAAAATTGCAATTTCATTATCAACTCCAGTAACTGTTACTTGACGCTTCCTTTTTTCGGTTGTACACTTCCGTCAGTGATGAAGTTTCGAACAACCCGGTAAAAAGAAGCGCGTGAAGGAACACTTTCTGGAAAGCGTTGAGCATAAAGCGTGAGAGCATCATTGATATTCCTGCCACTTTCTCAATAAATGAGAATCATTTCAATCTTCTGTTGCTGAGATAGAATTTCCATTGTAAAAGTAATGAAGTAAGGTAATCAGGAAATACAACGACACCCAAACCAACTCAAACGAACGTGACCAAGAACAATAACCCAAACGAAAGCAACCAACACACCCAAATCCAATGAACGCAATCAACCTTCCTAATGAATAAACGTTAAGCACGGACAGACGCGGTTATCGCTCAGCCGGAATGACGTCGAGGATTGTAGACAGTGGAGACTCGATGATATGTAATGTCTACATCCAAAATCGACTGTCGTCAACCAACTGCATTCGGGAATGGTTTTCGACAGTTTTATCACTTTTACTGTCCCGTTGCCAAAAGTTCAAGCACCCCGATGGATGGTGAGAGGCAAGGGGACTCACCGAAATTAAGCACCCCGAAGGGAATAGACAACTACTACGTCCACGTCGTTATTCCTGGGTAGAGCTAAAAGTAGTGTCAACAATTTCATTTTTCGCAATTGCAGCGCCATCTATCGAGAATCGAAACAAATTTTCCGAATAAAACTTACGTATTTCGTAAAGGAGAATTCGAATCTCTCATAAAAAATTGGGGTTGCCATTTGAAATTACAAAGTTACCCCCACCCCTGCCTCCTGTGGGGATGGGGGTGGGGTACATTTTGATAAATCTTTTTTCGCCTTCGAAAATAAAAAGTTTTTATTCCAGACATTTTTCGGTAGGATGCGTATTTTTGAGATATTTCGTTGTCTCAAGTTAAAAAAAACACCCTGTATAAGTCTGAGGACTTTAGATTTTTCAGATGTTGTCAATAAGGATATTTGCAATATCTGTACAAAAATCAACATTATTCAGATTTTTTTCTGAACCAAAAACACAACTTTTAGGATGCTGATCTGACCGAGGCTACTATGAAATACACAAACAAACTGAACAAAATTGTTATTTTGCCACTCATATATAAGTCTGAGAACTTTAGATTTGTTAGATTGTCTCAATAAGGATATTTGAAATATCTGTACAAAAATCGACATTATTCGGATTCTTTTCTGATCCAAAAAAACGAGGTTTACGATTCTGAGCTGACGGAGGCTACTACGAAATACACATACGCACTGAACAGAATTGTTATTTTTCCACTCACATGTAAGTCTGAGGACTTTAGATTTTTTAGGCGTTGTCAATAAGGATATTTGCAATAGCTGTACGAAAATCAACATTATTCAGATTTTTTTTTGAACCAAAAAAACAACGTTTAGGATGCAGAACTGACCGAGTCTACTATGAAATACACCGACGAACTCAGCAAAATTGTTATTTTTCCACTTTTATATAAGTCTGAGGACTTTAGATTTTTCAGATGTTGTCAATAAGGATATTTGCAATAGCTGTACGAAAATCAACATTATTCAGACTTTTTTTTCAACCAAAAAAACAACGTTTAGGATGCAGAACTGACCGAGTCCACTATGAAATACACCGACGAACTCAACAAAATTGTTATTTTTCCACTTATATATAAGTCTGAGAACTTTAGATTTTTCAGATGTTGTCAATAAGGATATTAGCAATATCTGTACAAAAATCAACATTATTCGGATTCTTTTCCGAACCAAAAAAACAACTTTTAGGATGCTGATCAGACTGAGGCTACTATGAAATACACAGAGGAAATGAACAGAATTGTTT